>JAQBSW010006043.1:0-51903 GCA_029291075.1 Eudiplozoon nipponicum
GAATAAAAAGAAAGAATGCCTAATCTTTAGACGTCATATATAGGTAGTCAGATTGAGTCACAGTATTTGAGCTCGCTGCAGCAGAAAAATTAAGAGCAAGCGAAACGTCCCACGAAGGACTACAGCTTCCGTCTGTTTCTGCAAATCATGCTTTCATTCTACTCGTTACATATAGGTAACCGGATGGCTAAAATATATCTGAGACCACGGCGCCAGTACAATCAAGACAAAGCAACAGGTACTTGAAGAAGCCGTATCTTCTGTACGTATTATGAAATCATGCTTCCATTCCACCCGTTACATCTAGCTAATCAGGTTGGATTCTTGAATTTGAGCAAAGTGTACAGAACAGTCAAGAAAGATCATGATTCTCCGGGAAAAGCGAAATCTCTCATCTGCTTCTATAAACCAGCTTTTCCGTCTAAACATGACATCTGTACAGTCAGGTAGCGTAAATGTATTTTGGCCACTGCAACAGAATAATCAAGGCGAAGCAATAGGTTCCTGAAAAAACCCAAACCTCTCTGTTTCTGTAAGTCGTTTTTTCATTCTACGCATTACATCTAGGAAGTTATTTTCCGTAACTGTAATTGAAATTTTCACATTCGAGAATTGCGGCAAGGTTTTACGGCTCTAACAATAATTTCCATTCTTCCCTTATTCTCTGGAAGAAATTCACCTTAGGACGCACAGGTCGTTTCCGAACAGTTGTCAGAGCTGTGCTCCAAATGGAATCTAGTAAAATTTCAACCGCTGTTTCATTCATAGCACCTTTTTCTTAACTCAATTCCGATCGACTTCCTAATCCACCTCGTCGTCCTGTAACGAATTCATACCGATATACGTCTACAATCATCCCAGTTAGTTGCGTGTCCCTGTTTCTACAGAATGATGTGCAAAATCAAATAAATTAGCATTCCAATGCAGTTCTGATTTCGCATTTTATTACTTTGATTGAGTGCATGCTCTCGCCAACATACATGAGACTACAATCTTTGCATGGGATTTTATAGAATTATATGGGTTCATTTTTTTCTTTTTAGTTAGGAAGTTTACTGGTCAGTGTAAAGGACTGTCCTATAATGGCTACTATATTTTATTTCAATGCTACTGATTATACTTTTCTGCTCAGTTTAGAGTCTGGTAATACCATGACTCACGATTCTCAATCGTCTTAACAAATTTTACGTGCACCAACATAGGATGAAATTTAATTGCGACATCCAGCATTATCGCTTCTATTAAATTAGAGGACTACCATTAGCCGTGAATATGTCACGCAGTCGACCCAATTCCGACGTCCTGTTTTATGTCTGTTCATCTAAAAAATTTTATTGTACACCATGTCGATTGTAAATATGTCGATATTCATTCGAAACCGACGAATTGACTTGAAATTAAGAAGGATCTCAGAGTAAGTTTTCTTCCTCCAAATATCTATTGCTAATTTCTGACTATTTCTAACTAATTTTACACCCCAAAAACAGCAAATAACCCAATAATTCACTTTCAATCGTAAATAAGAATTCGCTCAGATGATTAGTTAAGTTTAAGGAATTTATCACACCATCATCCAAATGATTCAAGATCAATAATATAGCATCCAAAAATCGTGGATAAAATTAGGATTTACGAGGTTTTTTGTCTAAAAGGATTTATATGAAATATAATTAGGAATAGTCAGATGAATGAAATATATTTATAGAAAAAAATACATATATTAGACCCCTTCCTAATATAAAGTATAATCATACGTAAAGAAAAAAATCGGCTTTTTGATAATAAATAATTTCCGGTATCATCTTTAAATTATTTATCGTTAACTTGTTAGATCTATTAGATTTTTTAGTTTCGCATTTATTGTTGAACATTATCACATTGTCTTACCATGATCGTTCTTTTCATATCCATTTATTTTAACTTCATATCATAATTAGGTGTCTCATTATACTAAATTCTTGATTACTTACTACAAGTGAATTTACCTTATTCTTATCCATTTAGATCACTCATAATTACGTCATTTCACAGGGAAACAATAGAAAAGTATTTTGATGTATAAAAAGCTTAAATTAACATCCAGTCATTATTGTTTCACTTCAAATGATATACGCGCGCATGTAATCATGTGTAGCTAAATCCTTTAAAATTATAAAAAACACGTGCATAGAAATATGTTCGTTTTGTGGAATATGAGCAATAGTTTTTAAATCAATCAGCAAGTAGAAATTAATCCGTTTAGGCAAATGTTTAACCTTTTTAAATGAGTCTAAAATTATTGTAACGAGTGGACTTCTGAAAGTAGCTTCCTAAATTGAAAGCGGAAATATCAAAATCAAAACATAATCCAAATAAAACAGGCATAAAAAAGAATTGTTATAATTATATATATATATATATATATATATATATATATATATATATATATATATATATATATAGTACATATATACGTATATGCGTACGTGTGTATACATGAGAAGTTACCAAATGCCTTGTACTTAGTGATATCATAACCGTTAGTGAATTTATAATAAATATAAATAGATCTTTATGAAAAGAGGATACCACTTTTGTCATAATTTGTGGCTTTTATGAGTATGGAATTTTAAACTTGATGATTAAGCGCAAAATAACATTTCAAACGTCGTGAGGCAATCGGCAACAATTGAAACAATTTCTATAGTAGTCACGAGCATTAACGTTTTGCAGCGTTCGACTTATATATATATATATATATATATATATATATATATATATATATATATATATATATATATATATAGTTAATACAATTAAATAATCGTTGATTGCGTGGGTGGTGATAGCAATTATTTAAATCAAGTTTACGAGCTTGAAGTAAACACCCATCCTATTGTATTTAACCAATCGTCGAACAACATAGCAAAACTACCGTCAGCCATACGTACTGACGCCTTTCGACCTTCCATGATCATCAGCAGAGTACCACTGCTAACTGACTAGCGAGGATCAAACCGCAATGTATACATATACCGTCAGTCACACCTATTGAGGCTATTTGTGACTATAGCACTTTGTGATACTCCTTTAAAGATTCTCAAGCAGGTATGCTATTGCTTGTGTGCTATTTGACATTTAAAAATGATTTTCTACAATTCTTAACCAATAAATTTGATTTCAAATAATAATAATCTCGTTTAACTACTTTTTCTATTTTGAACAATGAGTTTTCACGCGAACTATTAAACTCTTAAACATTCGCGCAAAGAATATCTGCTTATTTATATTTCATACGAATTTCACTTCAAATGATATACGCGCGCATGTAATCATGTGTAGCTAAATCCTTTAAAATTATAAAAAACACGTGCATAGAAATATGTTCGTTTTGTGGAATATGAGCAATAGTTTTTAAATCAATCAGCAAGTAGAAATTAATCCGTTTAGGCAAATGTTTAACCTTTTTAAATGAGTCTAAAATTATTGTAACGAGTGGACTTCTGAAAGTAGCTTCCTAAATTGAAAGCGGAAATATCAAAATCAAAACATAATCCAAATAAAACAGGCATAAAAAAGAATTGTTAAAATTTCGTATCTCGTCCTAACATAAAGAGTGCTTCAGCAGTGTTAACATTTGTTTTTAGTACAAATGTCTTTGCTTGTTCGCTTTTCTTGGATTTGCATTTACACAGTACACATTTATGCTACACAAGGAATCATTTTTTGAGAAAATTGATATAAAAGCTTTAAATCATGTTTGCAAGATTGAAGCAAACACCAATCAAATTGTACTTAACCAGACGTCGAACAACATAAAAAAACTACCGACGACTGGTTAAATACAATGGGATTGGTATTTACTTCAAGCTCGCAAAGTTGATTTAAAGAATTGTTACCGCCACCCGCGCAATAAATTACTGCTAAATGATATAAATCTATTTAATTATGATGTGGATCACACAATTTTAAGAGGTATAAAACCGACGTCATAGTCAAGCTTGAGTGTGAGCCGCAAGCGAAATCAATTAATAACGAACGGGGCATATAAGTCACAATTCAGAAAACTTAGCAGTCGTTCGAAATTACAAACGCAACAGAGAACATTCGTAAGGCACATCACGCAAAACACTACTTATATATTAAGAAAAATTAGGCCAGCTGAGTAGCCGGCCCGTCAAAATGTGTATTCACCATTCGATTTGACATTAGGAAGGAGAAGACGTACTATATGTACAACTTCAACAGATAATAGGTAAAATTTAATTTTTAATTATATATTTTAAATTATTTAAATAATCATCCAAGGTAAAAGAGTAAAATTATATACAAATTTTCAATAAATTAAAACGAATACTCTTTAAATTTACCGAATGAAATAATTTAAAATAAAAACAATTCAAGTAGTATATTAAAATTGATATAAATTACTGCGCGTTATTTTCTTACATTTTTATCTTCATAATTTGTTCAACATATAAGTTTTTATGTATGTATTAGGTGTTGCGAACCTAGTAACAAACAGCATTTAACTTTCATATATGTTTTTATTCTGTTATGAAGTGACACCTTCATTCCTGATCCACGGTTATATAGGAAATAACGGTGAAAATAAAATTGTTCTTCAACAAATAGTTTTCCACGGGCTAAAATGATTTACGTTACAGTAAAAGTTTAAACCTTAGCGGACTTAAAAGACACTAATACAAATTTTCTAATCAATTACAATACGTATTGTAAAGTTTAGAAAGAACATTTCATCTAGTGGAGCGGTTGCGTCCTTATTGGGAACCCATCACGTACTTTCCACGTACGTACACCCATAAATAAAGAATTTAAGTGCGTTTATGTGTATTGTGGAACTGATTAGATATAATGGAATTTTCGTTTACCTCATGCTCACAAGCATCGCTTTCGTTCAATTATGGTCATGACGACTTGCCAATAAGAACGAAACCGGTTTACTGGACGAACTTCCTTTTCAACTTTACACAATGCTTATTTTATACAGCCAAATTTATATATTCAAGGAAGATGATCATGGAAGTTCGAAATGCATCAGTACGATTGACTGAAGGTAGTTTTGCGATGTTATACAAGTGGTCAGATACAATGGGATTGATGCTTATCTCAGGCTCGCAAACCCGAACTAAAGAATCGCATGTTTGCTGCAGAGTAATATAAATAAAACAGAATATCAGACTAATTCTCAATCAAATAAAAGGCTTTAGTGTAATTGACAGAATGTATTCTCGACATAATCACAGACACACAATCATATATATATATATATATATATATATATATATATATATATATATATATATACCCTTCGTCGAGACATTTATATTTATAAATTCATATAAATATATTTTAGTATATTATTAAAATTTATTATTCGTAGTTTTTAAGAACAATGTTCATTTGGGTTAATTCATCTTTGAAAAGTTGACAGACTTCATGAAAATGACTTTGTGCGATCGAATTGGACGTAGATCTCAGTAAATAATATGCTTGACAGTAGGTTGACCCAAACTGTGCTTTTTTATATGCAAAATATTTGCTGAGCTTGAATGCAATTAGTGCGCGGGTAGGTGTAGTTTTCACTTTGTTGATAAATGGCGCCGTATCTCTGGAATATATTTCATGTAATTTTTATAGATTTCACGTGATTAATCCATTGACAGAAGCAAGATTTTATAAAAACACACCACAACATATTCTTCGGAATAAAACTATATCACTGGCAAAAATGAATTCAAGATTCGATTTACAGTTCGGCGCCATCCTGCTAGAAGAATCTTACAAACAGCACACCAGAATCATGACAGGTTCGCCAATCTAACAACCGGCACAATTGGTCCTTGTTCGGGCGCCTATTTTATCAGGAAGAGATAAAGATCAAGAACATATAGCATCGTCATGTCAAGCCTCGACTAGTACGTCAGAACATCTAAAGCAAAGTAGCATGACAGTTACTACTATAGAGAAAATACAATAAACGAGAACAAGATCTCGGCAACAAGTTAGATTTCTTCTTTATGTAGAAGACGTAAATTTTGGCGGCGGGCGACGGAGAACATCAGATTATATAAGCCTTTCTTAGTTATTAAACTATTAATAGATAGAACAACCAAGAATTTCGCTGATCTACTTTTCATGCGTTTATTACACGCACAATTTAACTTTACCCACCGTATTTAACACACCACAGATAGTCTACTTCCCAGAATTTGTCTTCTAATATAATACATGCATGTTTTCTGTGTCATAATAATCGGAATCATTTTATTCATCAGTCTTATTTGCTCATGACTCTAATAAGCAGGTTTAATTAATAATTCCACGTTCATTATACTTTTGCATATCAAACATTTAGCTGTTCTGAAATCTTAGTAAATTTTGGCCAAAGTAACAATAGCAAATATCCTTCAGCATAGACAAGGCTTATTAGATTGCCAACAACCTCCAAGCTAATATTAAATCGCCAATGATCATCATTATGTGTAATTGAAGTTATACAGTTTTATACTGTTTGTTGCGGATAAAACAAAGACAGCATAAACGGAACGTATAATCTCGAGCACATTCGTTTCGTGCTTGCTGGCGACTTATCAGAAGGAGCCGGTATTACGCCCTTAAACCACTATATATTTGGATGAGGAATGTGGAATAATATGACAGTACAATCTCCTAGATAAGTGTATGAACTGTATAATATATATATATATATATATATATATATATATATATATATATATATATATATATATACCGAGTCTGTAAAGGATAATGACACTATAGTTATTGTGTCAGTAACCGATACCATCATTATAGTACCGAAGATGTAAATGGTACTAACACTATGGTTGTTACATATTCGTCTAGGAGATTGTACCGTCCTATTATCCCACATTCATCACCCAAATATATAGTGATTAAATGGCGTAATACTGGCTCCTATTGATAAGTCGCCAGTAAGCACGAAACGAATGTGCATGAGATTACATTTTCCGTTCATGCTGCCTTTGGTTTATCTTTCTAGTCACAAGTGAACTAATTTGTTACTAGATGCGCAACACCTAATACAGAATTCCATATATATTATTCTCCGCAACAAACAGCATCTAACTGTTATATATTGAATTGAATGATATCATGTTTACCGCGAAATATGATGACTGATATCGATCAAGGCCAGTTTGTATGGATTTTCTGCAGTAACAGGTGTTCAGAATTAGTGGTTATTCTCAATTTCGGTGAACTATAGCATAAATTGATATCCATCAGATTGGTACCATGTACCGACTTGGAAACCTTAGTGTTAGTACCATGTACCATTTCGGTACAATAATGTTGGTATCGGTTACTAACACAATAGCCATAGTGTTAATATTCTTTACAGACTCGGTATATTTATTACATAGTGTGAGTTAGCGTTGAAATCGCATTGTCGTAGACTTTCTATGATGTTAGCTTAACTATTGCAGGTTTACACATTCATCTAGTAGATTGTACCGTCCTATTATTCCACAATCTTCGACCAAATGTATAGTGGTTAAAGAGCGTAATACCAGCTTCTACTGATGAGTCGCCAGTAAACACGACACAAATGTGCATGAGATTATAATTTCCGTTCATGCTGCCTTTGGTTTATCCTTCTGGTCACAACTGAACTAATTTGTTACTAGATGCGCAACACCTAATACATAATTGCATATATATTATTCTCCGCAACAAACAGTATCTAACTGTTATATATTGAATTGAATGATGTCATGTTTACCGCGAAATGTGATAACTGATATTGATCAAGGCCAGTTTGCATGGATTTTCTGCAGAAACAGGTGTTCAGAATTAGTGGTTATTCTCAATTTCGGTGAACTATAGCATACATTGATATCCATCATGTTAGTACCATGAACCTTTTCGGTACAAAATGTTGGTATCGGTTACTGACGCAATATCAATAGTGTTAGTATCCTTTATAGACACGTATATATATTATATATTGTGAGTTAGCATTGAAGTCGCATTGTCGAATACTTTATAAGATGGTAGCTTTACTATTGCCGGTTTACACATTCGTCTAGGAGATTGTACTGTTCTATTATCCCACATTCTTCTCAAAAATATATAGTGGTTAAATGGCGTAATACTGGCTCCTATTGATAAGTCGCCAATAAGCACGAAACGAATGTGCATGAGATTATACTTTCCTTTCATGCTGTCTATGGTTTATCCTTCTGGTCGCAACTGAACTAATTTTTTACTAGGTTCGCAACACCAAATACATAGTTACACAGTTTGTTTGTACATCCTAGAAGTCCTATTAAACTAAATATATACCATGTCGAAATTATGGGTAGATTTTTGTTAGGACAAGAATTTAAAAATGATTGAGCACATTTGAGGTCTTCTCTATTTAATTTCGGCTTATTTATCTTCGTAATCAATACAACTAGGCGTAAGACTTCATTTTTACAACAGGCTTGTTTGACGTGTACATTGCCTATGATAACAAGACGTCGGTTTCCTGGCCCTCAGCAGTCTCACGTAAACACCGCGTATTGAAAAAATCTTACTGAGTTTTAGGCAAATATGCTGGGCAGCACCTCGAATAGTAATTGGCATATTGACAGCGCATTTTAAATTTTCTTCGTCTGACGATTTTGACATTTACGACAAGTACATGTTTTCAAAAATCTTTGTTTATTTTTCTGATAATGATATCTTATTCAAGTGGAATTCTTAGAGATAACTGGACATTCAACGTACGACTTCCTCATAAACATGTCATATAACCTTAGCGTTTATTGAATTAATATTGTAACAAGGATGAAGGAAATTTCGATTTTCGAAAAACTGAATATATTTGTTTAATATATCCCACCACTTTATTGTACGAAAGTGGCGCTGTGTATGCCGTAAAATTGCAATACAGTAATTGATCTATATATATATATATATATATATATATATATATATATATATATATATGCAAGAAGGCTATGTTCACAGTGATTTTATTCCTATGTGTACAGAACACTATTTTAAGTTTGCCACTCTTGTTTGTAGCACGAAGAATGCTTATTTATTAAAACTGCTCATTTTATTGCATTAGGTCATTTCTCTAAAACGGTCTTTATTGTTTGTTTAAATAATCGTTAACATAAATAACAATTGGTTATCAGCGTAAAATAAGATCGACATTGAAAGGTTTATATTATGAATAAATTCTCTGTGGTGTTATCATGTGAATTGGCGATTTGCTGTTTTCATCGTCTTATTATCCCACATTCCCTACCCAAATATATAGTCGTTAAAGGGTGTAATACCGAATCCTACTGATGAGTCGCCAGTAAGCACGAAACGAATGTGCATGTGATTATACTTTCTGTTCATGCTGCCTTTGGTTTATCCTTCTGGTCACAACTGAACTAATTTGTTACTAGGTTCGCAACACCTAATACATACTTGCATATATATTAGATCTCCGCAACAAACAGTATTTACACTGATTAGTTGGCAGCTCTGCACACACACACACACACACACACGTATATATATATATATATATATATATATATATATATATATATATATATATATATAAGTAGTATAGAAAGAATTTTATTACATATATTCCATCAGTGTGAACAAACATTTCATAGGTTATAAATGCAATTCCTTAAGTTTAACGATTTCGTCATTTTTGAGCTCTCATGAAATACGTGCTATAATTACCGCGACTGCGGCATTTTGTTTCTCATCTAGTTATCCAACCAAGCTGCAGATTATATTAAGTTTACAATTTTATGCTAACTTGTATTTTCGTCAGTCTTTGCTTCATGTGGAGCTTATTCGACATCAGCTTCGGCTTAAAATTTCAACTGGCCTACCCCGAACTTTGGTTGTAGAAAAGCGATCATACCGGTCGCGGTCATTATTCCTAATCCAGATGAAGTAATAATTGATTATTCTTCTACGGATTGCACGAAAGTAGAATGATAGTTGTGGGTTTTGTAGATAAATTGTGGAAAGCCTGAATAAATTTCACTTCAGAATGGAATGACCGATGTCACTTAAATAAATGGCAGAGTTACATACATCGTCACTTTCTTTGTAAGCATAATTCTCAAATTCCATTTAGTATAGATCTCAAATATCATATGAGTAACATAACTTCAATTGTTTCTCTAATGAAGTCGAGTTTCTATCAGAGATTCAGGTAGGTGCAAATTGAAATCGAACACTGCCCATGATAACTTTACAACTTAAATCGCCGAAACATACTCTAGTCACATTGAGCAATATCGTACTTTTACGATTTTTGAATGAAGAAGTACTTATTTAGTAAAATATTTTTAATTGGTATAATACTTTAAGATTTCTTTAAATCAAGTTTGCGAGCTTGAAGTAAACACCAATCCCATTGGATTGGTGTTTACTTCGAGCTCGCAAACTTGATTTAAAGAATTGTTACCACGACCCACGCAAACAATTATTGTTAAAATGCTTTAAGATATTAGTGCTAGTGAACACATGCTCCAGCGAAATGAATGGAGAAGGCGATTGACTACGCTACTTCATTTGGATTGGGGCGCACATACCTTCAAATGTGCGTGAACTTTTGGCTACATTAGCTAGTTTTGGTGCGCACAATCTCCATTAAAATAAATGTCGAACGCACCTAGCAATGCCACCTTCTATCGGTTTGAACGCAAAAAAACTTTAAACGTACGGTAGGAATTGGGCTATGCTTTCTGGTCCTTGTCGGAGCCTACACTAACGAATAATATCTCAACCAAACACAAAATAAGGACGAAACCGGTCTACTGGATGAATTGCCTTTTCTACACAATACAATTCTTAGTTTATACTGACAAATGTATGTACTTAATGGGTCTGGTGTTTATATAAAGTTAGCTACTTTGATTATAAAAAGTACACATTTATGCTCATATCCTGTGTACATTTATTTTTCTATTTAAATACCTGTGTCCAAACAATATACATATCTATGCATATATATAATAAATTAACAATATTTTTTTATTTATTATATATATATATATATATATATATATATATATATAAATTATGAACTATCTACGCGTCCGAAACAGAAATTAAAAATAGAGACATCATGGATAGGCGTGTATGTCAATCCATTAGGTGTGCTTATAGTTATTCTATAAATGTCACTTTAGTGGAGTATAAATATGTGTATATAGATTGTTGTGCGCGGGGAGTAATTGACATGGATAAGTTTATGTATACATTTGAGTATATGAGTTTAGGTATGAAGACCGGATATTAAGGCAGACAATTAAAAAATACTTTAGGAATTAAAATAAATATAAATAGATCTGTCTTGAATGAGGATACCACATTTGTCACAAGTTCATTTTCCTGTGCGTATGTTATCAAGCCTGAAGTTGAGACTGGAAATAAGGTCCCGAAAATTTGGACCTAAAAGGTTGAAAGTCTTGTTCCAACGTCATTTTCAGATAAGCCACTGATTGAGGGCTTCATAATGAAGGACCAAGTGAGAACCCATCAATCAAAGCTAATAATCGGTGCACCTGGAAATGTACAGGATGCAAGATTTTACTGACCTATCAATTTAACCGCACAAGAAAACTACGGGAAAACCCACAACAAAAAGTACAACACTTAGCAAAAAAACTCTAAATTTAAGTATTACTTATATCTCATTCATTTAATCAATTGAAAATTCCCGAATAGATATAAATGAAGGATTTTATTGTTGGCAAATAAACTCGAAATCAAACGGCCATTTTTCACAATAAATATACATTTGATAATTCAATGTCTTCTTTTCATAAACTATACTGCGTAATATTCAAAGGCAATGCATATTATAATGAATATATATATATATATATATGTATATATATATATATATATATATGGGTACATATATACGTATATGCGTACGTGTGTATACATGAGAAGTTACCAAATGCCTTGTACTTAGTGATATCATAACCGTTAGTGAATTTATAATAAATATAAATAGATCTTTCTTGAATGAGGATACCACTTTTGTCATAATTTGTGGCTTTTATGAGTATGGAATTTTAAACTTGATGATTAAGCGCAAAATAACATTTCAAAACGTCGTGAGGCAATCGGCAATAATTGAAACAATTTCTATGTAGTCACGAGCATTAACGTTTTGCAGCGTTCGACATATATATATATATATATATATATATATATATATATATATATATATATATATATATATATATATATATATATAGTTAATACAATTAAATAATCGTTGATTGCGTGGGTGGAGATAGCAATTATTTAAATCAAGTTTACGAGCTTGAAGTAAACACCCATCCGTATTGTATTTAACCAATCGTCGAATAACATAGTAAAACTACCGTCAGCCACACGTACTGACGCCTTTCGACCTTCCATGATCATCAGCAGAGTCACCACTGCTAACTGGACTAGCGAGGATCAAACCGCAATGTATACATATACCGTCAGTCACACCTATTGAGGCTATTTGTGACTATAGCACTTTGTGATACTCCTTTAAAGATTCTCAAGCAGGTATGCTATTGCTTGTGTGCTATTTGACATTTGAAAAATGATTTTCTACAATTCTTAACCAATAAATTTGATTCTCAAATAATAATAATCTCGTTTAACTACTTTTTCTATTTTGAACAATGAGTTTTCACGCGAACTATTAAACTCTTAAACATTCGCGCAAAGAATATCTGCTTATTTATATTTCATACGAATTTCATCAAACAACTGAGAACCCACGAAGTAATGTGCGTTGTTTGAATTGGTAGGAGACAACAATTACAATAAGCCGAGAAAATAGCTAACACCAAACGGATGATGAGATGTCACAACAATACAACACGATGAATAGATTCCTAGATCCCCAGCACGGAAAAATCCCGAGGAGCCAATGTCCATATGGCATAGTTAACCAGGCTTCTGCACTGAACTCTGTCTCACGCTAGACTCAAACATATTGTTGCCCATTAAATGTCTCTTGGTGTCCTGTAATCAAGCAACCGACATCGCGAATACTAAAATCCAGCCAAGAGATGGCTGACCCACCGCTCCTGTGGTTCTAGTCAACCGTAAAACTTATTTAAGTGACCTGGTGAGGAGTTCGTAAAATTAATCTTTTTAAACAAAGCTTCAACTAGCGCAATCGAGGTTTCTTAACAAGTTTTTCTGGTGATGGGACGTCAGAGTACGCCCATATAGAACAGGTTGGCTAGTAAATTTTGATCTTGATTAGTGCTTCCTGACGCACATATGTCGATGCAATAAACGAAATCGCGCAAAAACATCGATTAACAACGCCTGAACAGCTTGTCTTCGCAGCATAAATCAGGCTTGACTTGAAGGCCCTAAAACTGCCACTCATTATAATAGATGAGCAATTACAAATTGGATTATATAATTTTCAGAAAGCAGCAGCTGCAAAACAAATACGTCTGTAAATCTCGGCGGAAGCCGATCCGAGGTAAAATAAATCCGCGACGATTTACAGTAGCACGTCATTTAGTACGATCTTATTCACGGATGAAAATTGCCCATAACAACCGTTTTTATGCATTTAACTGGGCAAAATTGATGGCTCTCTGAAGCTCGTCAGCGAATTCAAGTTAAAAAAAACAAGCCATAACAATCGATCCTAATTGCTGGGAGCGGTCGCGGTGACCTCATCAAAGACAGCATTGAAAATATAAATACACAGAGTGGGTGCGATGACATATCCTTGTCGAAAGCAGGAGTCAATTGTAAACAGTCCACAGGGACTTACAAGTACAAACGTACGACGATTAGGCATTATAAAAGGTTTCGAGCAAACGAACAATTTTCTCCGGGGCACCATCATTTAACGTAGCTCGCAATAAACTTACACACGAGGCAGAATCAAAAGCAGCTGAATAGTCAAAGAAATAAACAATAAGTGGCAGCTGATACCGGTAGCGCAAAGCAAGATTTCGGCGGACTGCAAGAATTTTGTCTACGCATCACATTCCTAGTCCAAACCTTGTTTGAATTGACCAAGTTCGCATCTCTCGCTCTCCGCGAATCTTTCTGAGGATAATACCGGTGACCACCTTCGAGGCAGCACTGAGCAAGCTGATACAACTCTAGTTGGCAAGAGCGCTAGTGTTATCACTTTAGTGGATCGGTACCACAGTGGCAACTTCCACCGATTTGAGACGGATTCCTTCGTCCAGATTGCGGTAATTCACTTGTTTAGATGCCTCTGTATGTCTATTCCGAAGAACTCGAACAATTCTTAAGTCCAACGACCACGACGGATTTGCGGTCACTCATGAGGCCACAAGTTTCTGCGACTTCATCGATGCCCCATCTTGTAACAATTGCAAGATGTTTCGCTATCACTGTTCACGCCATTTTCACCATTTAGCAAATTTAGACGTTTCTGAAAATGGCTGTCCGGTTACGCTTCAAAAATGATGGCGCCAGTACACCGTTGGCAGAATATTCGCTGCTTTTGCGTTGCTAGCGGTAAACTTCCTGCAAGCTTACGGACCAGGGTGCAATTTCCTCTTAATCTCACAGAAAATTTTGCGTTTTGAAGAGTTACGAGCAAGTAGTGACAGCAAAGGAGTTCGTAGGCTTTATCAAAGGAAGACAAACCAAGGCCTGCTTAAGCAATTAGAAACGCTTTGGAACTTCATTTCCACGTCGAAATAAAAATCCATACAACTCACTGAAGTGCAGATTAGGTGAGGCCTGGGAAAGAAAACGACTAATCTGTGGAGTATCGAAAACTGGTAATTACTGTAAAGGTTCCAAAAGATGTCATTTAGCTTCAACAAATGCAACCATAATGTAAATATAATTAACAACAAACGCAATAGAAACTCAGAACCAGCTGCCTAACAATGTAGAAAAAAAGTATAATTTTGCGTCGGAACCTCATATTAGTACGCATCATACATACAAGCTTGTAACGTTAAAGACAGCTATTAATTAAACAATAATTTATTGCGCGGGTGGTGGTAAATATTCTTAAAATCAAGTTTGGGAGCTCCAAGCAAACACCAATCCCATTGTATTTAACCAGATATTAATTGTCTGATTATGAATTTCGTCGAAATAGAAAATAAGATTTCGTACAAAGACTTATTGATTATCATGTAAATCTTAAACACATTGCCAGAGAACCTTGACGCTTTAAATGACATGTTGCATATTGCACAAACGATAAGAACCATACAATAGAGATGATAACAAAAATCGCACTGGAGTGTTTATACAACGATGTTACACCAGAAATTTAAAAAGAAGGTAAATTTCGCTCTTATAAAAGCTGAACTACGTTTCGCCTGTACGCATTGGAAAATAAGGCACGAACTATTTAATTTTATAAAGAGGGAGCGGATGGTATTTATTAAAATCTTTCGAAACACCAACGAACATCGATTAATCAAGCAGGATAAATGCTCAGATATTGTTTAGAGGAACATTAAAAAATATATTTATCCAATGAGAAAAGTTTTCAATGATTAAAAGATATCCAAATACTACCATGTAAGCAAAGACAGGCCAGAGACAGGCATGGGATTAAGGATGCGCGTGCAGAAATTCAACAAAAAACTGACGATACAGGTTCCACAGACATCGATAACATCATACGACCTCTTAATTAAGCAAGACTAATTGGAAACCCTGTGGTCAAAATATGCGGGGTGCTGAAGGTATATAAAGCATTTGAAACGAGCAATTTACTGCTACTAGGATAAATTATGTCAATGATCAACACTACACAACAAAATATGGAGAGCGAATTAAACACAATCCTACAGCCTATAACAATTGAAATGTCAAACACCTGTGTTCGCGACATTTTGTCGCTTGAAGAAAGAAAAAATCATGATGTCAAGTATAAGAAACTGATTTCTTTAGGTGTAAAAATCTGTATACAACCATCCCTGTAGATAGATCTATCAATTTGGTCTGAAACCGCATCGATGATAAACACCAATCATTCTGCATAATTACAGGTCATCTATGAATTCTCCACCATATGCGCACTAAAGATGTTAAATTAAATTTAAATGGACAATATTTCAAGCTATGGAGGCAGGAAGATTGTAGGAATATGTAAAGTGTGAACATTACCATAATAATTTACAAATTTATAAAATAAAATTTGATACACAATTTATCCTACAGAATAATGCTCATTGCTTCTGAGGGTGGTGCTCAGATCAACTAAATTATAAAATGGGCATCTCCAAAAATATATTGAAGCAAACACGGAGTATAAACAACAACAATAAACGGTGAAGCTGTACGCAACCACATAAATATAATTGTTGTCTCACCTGTTAATGGAGGCGCATCATTCAAAAATTTTATATTCCGAATAAAAATGTGCGGACAATTTGATTGCCTAATGCAAAAGGGCCCTTTGTTTAAACAAAAAAACGCCCGCAAATCATAAGTGCGATACAACAGTTCAAAATCCTTTATTTATAAACGAGAAACAGCAGCTCAGTGCGCTATGTAGGCCGAAATGGCCGATTTCTAACGAATCGAACCCGAGCATATTAGACTAAACTTAATTCGCAAAGGCAAGGACGTTTCCGCAATCGCTGAACTTGTAGTTCATGATAATCACACTCCAAACCAGATGAATTTCCAGGTGTTTTCTAGAGCGAGAAAGACAAAGGAGTTTTACACTTCGGAAGTTGTCGGTTACAACATCTTTGGGTCGCAGTTAAATAAACAAGAGTAGATTGTGCATGACTTTGATATAAACAGGTGAATTGCACGAGATCGTGTACTTCGGCATATGTTTACAGTCTCTTTTAAATAGTTATATAATGCACGCAAAAGTAATCCAAATAAATCCTGTTTGCTTGTCAAAACGTACACATAAAGAAAAGCTTTTGAAGTTGAGCTGAGTTTTGGCGGAAATAAAATGTCAATTTTTAACTGTGTTATATATACCTGCCTTAAAATAAATTGATAATTAAATACCAAATTCCTTTCATAATTTAAATTTCTTACACACAAAAATGGATGAAATGATAAATATATATTATAATTACTTGGTACAATATCGGTATATACTAATCATTGCATAGGATAGCAAAGTCAATACATCAAGTATACAAAATTTGCTTTTATAGGGTGTTCTTCAAGAACTGACCAGACTAGCGTCAGATAGTAAATGGATAGACTCTGAAGCAAAATAACTCAGATTATGCAAGTATGTATTAGGTGTTGCGAACCTAGTAACAAATTAGTTCAGTTGTGACCAGAAGGATAAACCAAAGGCAAACTGAACGGAAAGTATAATCTCATGCACATTCGTTTCGTGCTTACTGGCGACTCATCAGTAGGTGCCGGTATTACGCTCTTTTATTTGAGTAAAAAAGGACGAACCTGTCATCTTGATGAATGGCATTTGCTGGCGTGAATAAAATCTTTCCAATATACTGTAATCCAATATTCACCAGAGGTAGCTGCAAGGAAGATGTACCAAAATTATTCCGCAGAAACCTGAAGTTTTTGGCATCAAGTAGGATTATCGAGATTTGATATGTAGCAACATAGTCTCTTTATTTTAAATCTATCTACCTAAGCGCTTTTGCCAGGATTAGCGTTTTAAAATGTTTGCTGCACAGTCACATAATACTTGTTTTGCTCCCCAAAGTATAATTTCCGTAACATCATTTACCCTATATGTATATTTGGTAATCGGTTTCGAGTACTTTCATCGGTTAAACACTCATCATATAAATTATATAAGCAAAGCTTATGATTTGTGTATATTTGGTGTGATGAGTTATCAAGCGATGGAAATAATCTGCCACAAATATGAAACTATCTCGTGAGAAAAAGAGGACAAGAAATAGAATGACTTGTATCAGATAAATTAACTAAACTCAGTTGCATATAATATTCTTTCTTTGAAACGAATAATGGATATGGTATACACCACTGTATACTGAGATCATCATATTTATAGGAAAACAATAAAAGTATAAGTATTTACCACTACTTATTCGTGTTTTCAAGTCTCCTGTCGATATCTCATGCCTCGCAGCCATGTGCTTGCTTGAATTATCTGCAAAATCATACTCGGAACCTTTGCATTTCTCGTCATCGCTTGAGTTTGTAGACGTAGTACTACTCGAAGAGGAATTGGAGCCATTAGTGCTCCACTCGCTCGATTCTGAGTAATTTCTGTTGTTATCCGCACAACTCGGTGTTCGAGGGCGCGAAAATTTATTCCTTGTATTTATCTTGTGCACACGTCTACGTATTTTACTTTTATCAGATTTTTCAAAGCTTTTAATCGATTTTTGTACACCTGATTCTGTTTTCGAAGAACCTGACGGCTTCTGGGAGGCACGTTTTGTTTTATCACCGGCATGACGAACATTCGGCGGGGTAGGCACTTGGTTTAGCAGGGCATGCAATGGACTAAGCGGTGTCGATGCGGAGCTGATCAATGAATGCTGATTTGAAGCCGGCACAGGGGATGAACTTGTTAATGTAGGCGGAAACGACGCTAGGTATGCTGAAAAGGGTTCATTCTCGACCGCTCCAGAGCCTCTTTATTCCACATCGGTGCAGTCAGCGGGAAATTTTTCAATTAACATTTAAAATCCAATAAAATCAATGAAATCCATTTACTAATGATTATACTCAGCAAAACATGAATATTGTATTTAAGAGTCCTATTCATTCAAATGTAAAAATGATTGGGAATTAACCTCAGCATTAACGTCAATATCATCATCATCAATATTCTGAATCTCGTCTTTATCATAACCAAAACCATCATAATCATTATGTAAATAATCCAACTCATCATCATAATGATAATCATTAGAGCAAATCTTCAAACTCATCGTCATAATCAAAATTATAATCATCATAATCAGCAGCAGCATTATAGCTGTCAAATCAGTTGGTCATTTGCACACTAATTAATTGCGCACGTGGACTTAACAGTTATTCATCTGAATCAAGTTTTCAGGGTTAAAACAAATATGATTACCATCACCTGCGCAATAAATGATATTGCAATGAAATACCAGATAAAGTAGTGCGAAAGCTGAAAAATATTATTCTCGTGAGTGTGTAGACATGGTGCAGCCGACATTTCCAGTCAAGTACAGTGTATGCGAGACTAGTAGATGTTAGAGCCGAAAATCTAAATTATCATACAGGATAAACGCATCTAGGTTTGAACCTCGTTAGTCATTTTACTGTCGTGCTCTGATAAGAATCATGATGTCTGAAACACGTCCGTATGTGTGATTGTCGGTAGTTTTGCCACGTTGGGCGACTGGTTAGAAACAATGGGGTTGGTGCTTATATCAAGCTCGCGAATTTACATTTGAAGAATTTTTTTCATCACTTACGCAGTTAATGATTGGTCAAGTATATCATTTATATACATGTGGTGAAAGCCGCACAAACATTATTTTCGTGTCTGCATAGGAATTATGCATCCGACATTTCTAGTCAAACACAATTCGTGCGAGACAACTATCTTTAGCAATAAGTAGCTTATAATAATAACATACCTATTTTGTCAGTGTAAAATAAGCATTTTATATCGTAGAGAACAAAATCCATTCAGTGGACCGGTTTGGTCCTTAATGGGGCCGATTAAAGCGCCCAGAATATATATATATATATATATATATATATATATATATATATATATATATATACATTCTGGGTTTTCAATTGATTATGCGGGTGGCAAAAAGTCTAACTCGGTTTTACTTCTATTTCTTGTTTTGGCTGATTAGTAAGTGTGTATGCGTTTGTGTCTGTGTGTATGCCTGTTTGCATGTAAAGGTCTTTCTCGCTGTATTGCAAAGTGATAATCAAAGAAAACCAGAATGTATATAAAATGAAAGAATGTAAAGTGAAGTTTAATATTCTGAAATATATATATATATATATATATATATATATATATATATATATATATATATATAGACATATATGTTATTCTTATTCACATATTAAGCTAAAAATCCCGGAAACAGGTGAAAATTTTAAGCTTCGTAATAGATTGTCATAAATAACGTTTAGAAAGTTGGGGCCATTTCTTAAAGCATCAGTATAGTTAAGTCTTTATTTAGGTTTATAGCGCTATCGAAGTATTTTAACATTTGATCAGCTCAACAGATGGAAAGCCGACAACTTCTTTGTAGAATGTAAAATCTCTTTTAGTTCCAAAAAGTGGTGCAATTAAGCCAATGGTTATTTATCTCTGGATACAGCTGAAGCAACATGAAAGAAAAGTTAGATTCTTGTAAAAAATCACGCGCCTGTGTGTTTTCGTCTGTGATCCTCAATCTCGCGAAATAAGCCAGCTCTTTGAGCGTAGACATAATTATAGGCGAGGATATGTGTGCGTTTTCCAAAATGTGTGCGTCAAAACGAAAGAAATGCCATTTCGGCTGGCTGACATTTATATATATATATATATATATATATATATATATATATATATATATATATATATATATATATATATATGACATTTATGGGTTCCCGAACAGAAAAACATTGACATGAACAAGGATACGCTAAGGCAGAAAATAGTTAACACTAAAAAATTTCGTGTAGCTAGCTGAAATATCAGCATCTCCAAAAATCAGCAAGGGCGTTATAGTATAAAAACATAATAAAGCAATTCCTAATCGATTAGAAAATACAAGTTCATTCGAAAACTTGAACGATCAGCATAGTGGATGCGTACTCATACATAAATACATATACAAATGCAGACATGCATAAATAGACGCATACGTCCAGAAATAAATACACGAAGATAAACATATACAATAAATTTATGCATACATTCACGCACACATAGTTGTTTACAAAAATAAAAGCACTTTTGTACACATATATACAAACTTACAAAAAATATATATACAGATCGGCATACACGCATGCATGCATGGTATCATGAACACATACATGAATACATAAAAAATACATAATTAAATACATAAATACATAAATATAAGCATAAGTACATAAGTAATAATAGAATAAAGAATTTAGTGTTTAGGAGTTATACTCAAAGATGGTGGTTAATTCTGTGTAGAATACCACATTATCTCAATCGTCTTCATCATCAATATAATCAACATAATCACCATCATTATGCTCATAATCTTTATCATCATTATCATCTTTATAATCTTCATAAACATCATTATTCATACGATACTCCTCATCATTATCACCGTCAACATCATTATAAATTTTTTTCACGTCATCATTATCGGTATTACCATTTTCAGAAACATAAGTTCAGAACTTCCGTATAACTAAGAGAATAATGAATAAATAATATTAACAATAGAAACAAAAAAATTATAATAAAAGAAATAATAGGAATATTTTTTAAATAATAGAAATATTAATTTTAATAATATTGTTATTAATATTGACATTATTATTATTAATAGTAATAATGATAACAACAATAAAACTAAAATTATTGCTAATAATAAGACTGATTTTAAAGGAAACAATAACTGTAAACCAGTATTGATTTATGGTCAATCTATCGCTTCAAAATTTGACCACACACATTATGATAAACTCTGTCAATCGATGGCAAGTCGAGTAAAATCATGATGAAACTAAAAGCAATATGCAGCATGGATTTGATGACCAATTGCGCAGGGAACATGGAAGAAAATTTTAAACACGAACAGGTTCCATATTTAAAAGAAAAGAGGGTAGCGCGTCCATGTTTTGCATAATTCATTGTACACTTCCTGTGTGCAAAAAAAATTTAACGGATATAAGAAACTTTTCTTTCGCATAATCTACTCAAATATCTACTAATGAACATATCTTTATATATAAATTGGAAAGGAAAACAAGATAGAAATATGTGAACATAGAGAGAGTGTGAAAAACGGAAACCAATCAGACTCAGTCTATATATATAATATACTGTGAGTTAGTGTTGAGGTCGCATTGTCGAGACTATACGATGTTAGTTACTCTACTGCAGGTTTACACATTCGTCTAGGAGATTGTATCGTCCTATTATCCTACATTCTTCACCCAAATATATAGTGGTTAAAGGGTGTAATACCGAATCCTACTGATGAGTCGCCAGTAAGCACGAAACGAATGTGCATGAGATTATACTTTCCGTTCATGCTGCCTTTGGTTTATCCTTCTGGTCACAACTGAACTAATTTGTTACTAGGTTCACAACACCTAATACAGACTTTCAATAAGGATGTATTTTTCTCATTTTGTTTCCCTCCCTAAACACCTCGTTTCATATGGCAAGTATAAAACGTTTAGAATGACACGCGCAAAAAAAATGTTACATTCAGTCACTACTTTTCACGTGCATTTTATTTGATTTAACTGAATTTCTCACATTTATAGATGTGAGATGCTATTATGAGATCATTAAGTCATAAGTTCATATTAATCTGTTTTAATAATTCTAATTTGCATTATTATTTAGTGAAATATAGATACACGGAAAAGAGAATCTAAATTTAAAAAAAACAACTGTGAATTTGGATATGGGAACTCTTAGTTGAAACAAGAATCAGATAACTGGTCCTATATTTGCCAATAAGATACAAGTCTTATATTACTTTATTCTTTTCAAATTTCGCCAAAATCAGCATATCGAATTTCTTCCTGTTTCATTTGTGGAGACGTGTACACGGAAAAAAGCCTTACCCAGTAATTTGTCCAATAGCATCTTTAATGGCTTCACATCTTGTCGACTGAAATCCTTGCGATTCTGTAACATATTGTTGAGATTCAGTCACCGTTCTCTTGTTATCATCAGGAACGGAGACTTTACTTTGTTGGTTTCCGATGCTGGAAGACGGAGCATGACAGTTCAGCTTCTCAGTCGCTTGCGCTTCCTCACGTTTAACGCCAAAGTCAGTAGGACTACAACTGTTCTTGGGAGGAATTGCACATATGTCGTTCAAACTTGTCACCTTGGCGATTAAGCCAGGATCTGGTGGTTCGCGAGTTTTGCAATCTACGCTAAAAAGTAGACTTCGCTCGGGACTCGATGCAAAGGCCAGTTCTTAAAAAATACGAAAAACCCATTGTTGATAAAAGTAGTAAATGCCGTAAATTTAAAAATAATTTAAAACGAGCAAATACTACTTACAGATTAGTTACAATAGAGCCGGAAGGACATACAAAACAAAGCATGAGCTCCAAACGCGGAATTTACTGGGTCGCAAAATGTTGGCCAATGGGACAGTGCAATCTCCAAGACACATGTTTAATTCAACAGTGTTAGAATCAATTCCATAGGAAGTTATCGGTAATGTCAATTCCAAAGTACTACTGTAAAGGATACTTACACTCTTACTTCGGTGATCGGCTTAACTTCACCAAAATTAAGAAGAACAACAATTCTGTAAGTCTGCAACTGGAGCAAAGCCTTACACTTTAGCCTCGATCGACAACAGTCATCGCGTTTTCGTGATCATTTTCATATCAATCAATAAAACGTGTGATAATTATATATTAATAATTATGGACAAAGAATGCGTATGCACTTATGTATTAAGTATTGGTCCTATTTGAAAAATTTTTTTAATAGGTTCATAACACCTAACTCATAATTGCATATATATCATTTATTTGCGATCATGAATACATAAGTAAGAAGTCAATCGTCAAATCATTTCTATTTTGAATAACTTCTACACAACATGGTAACGAAAACCAATGCTATCGACATATCTTATCATTACAGAAGGTTGTGACAGTTTAAAATGTAACAGACCAATAATCAAATGTACATCCGTTTCATGCTTACTGGCGAAACATCAGTAATAGCCGGTATTAAGCCCTTTACCCCCTATATATTTTGGTAAAGTATGTGGGAAATTAGGAAACTAAAATTTCCTAGATGAATGTGTAAACCTGCAGTAGTAAAGCTAATTTCATATAATGTCTTCGACAGTGTGACTTCAAAGCCCACTCACTAAATATAATTTATACACGAAGTCGCATTTTCGACGACTTTATATGAAGCTAGCTTCACTACAACAGGTTTACACATTTGTATAGGAGATTTTAGCGTCCTATTTTCCCACATTCCTCACCAAAATATAAAGTAGGCAAACAGCGCAATACCGGCTCCTTCTGATGAGTCTCCAGTAAGCACGAAACGAATGCGCACGAGATTATACTTTCTGTTCTGCTGTCTTTGTTTTATCCTTCTGGTCATATTCGAAATAATTTGTTACTAGGTGCGCAACACCTAATAAAAAATTGCATAGATTTGTATTCTTGCCGCCGTTTTCTTGTGCGAGACAATTGATAACACTCGTAGTTCAGTAAAATCGTGAATCCTTTACATTTCCAGGTGCACCAATTTTTGGCCTTGGTTGATAAGTTCTCATTTGTCCATTCATTTTGCAGCCTTCCACCAGCTGCTTGTCTGGAAATGTCGTTGGAACAAGATTTCACAAAATATATTTGAATTCTCGGGACTTCATTTCCAGTCCCATCTTCAGAAAGGACACCGTACTCACAAGAAAAAACAACTTGTGGAAAATGTGGTATCCTGAAGCCTCGATTATTGGTCATCATTACTAATTTCCGCATAACAAGTATAGGCTAACGACTCTTTATGATAACATCGCCATATTTATTGTTGAATCAGTATCTATGTTCCAGTAACTAGTTTGTATGTTAACAAAATCATGGGCAATTTTCACATAAAGTTTTTGAGCTAATGAATAAACCAGAAAATAATGAAACCATGGCCACAAATAATGCAATATCTGTGTTGTAGTAACGGATTGTAGTGGTAGAATATTTATTCACGCAGCCAATCACGATGTTAAGGAAATAATGGTTACAATTTACGTGGGATACATATAAACACGCACTGATTGTGCGGATGTTTGTAAAAATTCTTTAAATCAAGTTTGCGAGCTTGATATAAGCATAAATCCCCCTGCATTTAACCATTCGGTGAACAAAGTAGCGAAACTAACGTCAGTCACACGTACTGATGCGTTTCGACCTTTAATGATCAGAGAACGGCGGAATACTGAACAGCGAGGATCAAACCGCAATTAATATATATGGAAAGAAAAATTATATGTGCGTATCTCACTTATAGTAGACTTGCATACATTGTTCTTGAATGGAAACGTCGGCTGCACAATAATTATGTAAGCAAGAACATTAAATTTGGCAGTACGCGTGACTGAAGGTAGTTGTGCTATATTGTTCGACGACTAGATGAATACAATTGGATTGGTGTTTACTTCAAGCTTGCCAACTTGATATAGAGAACTGTTACCACCACACGCGTAATCATTGTTTGTTTATATGTATTACCTATATATGTCGCGAAAGCTGCGCAAGTTAATGATCGTGATTGCAGAGAAATTGTGCAGCGACATTTCCAATCAAACAAAATTTATGCGAGACTACTAAAGGCCAGAGCCGCAAATCTAATTTTGCTTTCCTTGTATATGCATTTAGGTTTGATTCTCGCTAGTTAATTTTCCGCCGTACTCTGATGATAACCATTGAAAGTCAAAACGCGTCAGTAACTGTGACTGGCGGTAGTTTTGCTAGGTTCTTTGACGACTGATTAAATCCAACGGGATTGGTGTGTACTTCAAGCTCGAAAACTTATTTTAAAGAATTAGATTTTTATTCTTTGAAGTTTTCAGTTGAGCATTTTTTGGATTTCTGAATATTTAGAAATTCTTTGTTTATTATAACATCTTTTTTATCAAAAGTCAGGTTTAAAATAGTTACAATAAGTCTATATGCTTTGCTCCAGGTCTCGATTTATCTATCTTATAAACTGGAAAATTTAGTGTATCAGAATGCATTAAGATGGATTAAATGCATACATTTGAAAAAGATGCTTCCGACTTGGAGAGAAATATGCAGGCCCTTTTCAATCATTTCGATGTAGGTAAGACCGTTTGATTAGTGAAGTAGTGAATACAAGAGCATTTAAGACAAAATACTGCTTGCAGAAATTTGAAAAATTTCGCGGTAGCCAAAAACTTTACTTACAAATATAATACATTACAATGGAACTGGTGTTCAGATCAAAATCGCAACCTTGATTTAAATAATTGTTATCACCACCCACACAACCAACGTTAAAAATAGTGTTTACGTCCTTCTGAATTGTCCAACAAAGTGACTCTTTTCATTCCATTTTAAAATCGTCAAACTGGAAATATACTAACAGATATAACTTGAATTGAACTTACCGGCTGGGTTGCTGGAGAGACTGCTCGACATAACTTCATCCGATGTCGGTAGACTGTCGATTTCCTCAGGAATTTCTGCAAGTCCAATGCCAGATATTATCGACGAAATGGAATAAATCGGTAGAGCCGGTGAGCTGGCAGCTACCTGGGAAAGCACTGAACCGCCAACAGGCGACCTTCTCTGGTTCCAGCTTGCAGAGAAATTTGACTGTTGCCATGTGGATATATTTGGAGGTAAGGCGGGGTTTATTATCTCAGACTCTTTGAGCAGACAAGCCGTACTTTCGATGTTAGACTGTGGGGAATTGAATTCTTGGCAGTAGTTGGGTATTGAATGGTCAACTGACCAGGATGGTCTTTCCATCTCGACCTGTAGACTTGAGTGCCTCACTGGTACATCTGGTATTGGCTTAGAATTAATGGATTTTGGCTAGAATAATTTATCAATAAACGAAGATTATGAAAAAGCATATAGCGTTTCTCACCATCATTTTCTTATTAAGTATAAAAATTTTAAAAAAAACAAAATTACATGGTTTGGTTAAAGATAATAAAATGAAAAATGAATAAATTTATAAAGACAAGACAAATTGTAAACATAGACTAAGATATACACACAATCCAATTTTAATTGGTCAATGAAGCTAGGAATGTTTGTCCCAACGTTTACTCTTCTTTTGCCGACTTACTATCAGAGGTTTCACAATTCTCTCAAAAATGAGTTACACAGAAGGCACCAATGAAATAATGCCTGTAACTTTCCTATTCCGACACATCTCATTTTATAAGCCACACAATTCACTTTTGTCAATTTAATGTCAAAATTGAACGAATAATTGTAATTTTGAGTAAAATTATTAATCTATCTATACATGCATTTACGCAAATATATGAATGCATACACATATGTACAAAAATGTGGCCAAATGCATTATTTAAATCGAGATTGTGAGCTTCATATGAACGAAAATCCCATTATATATATATACATTTTTCCGAATAATGTGATTTTTGTTTATATCAAACTCGCAACCCTAATACAAATGAATATATAAATAAACACAAATAAATAATTCTTTTGAAATGCGAGCTTTAATAAAATTAATTGTACTCTTCCTGTGTGCAAAAAAAAGAAATTTTATCAGATATAAGAAACGTTTTTTTCGCATAGTCTTCTCAAATATCTACTAATGAATATATCTTTATGTATAAATTGGAAAGCAAAACGAGATAGAATTATTTGAACATAGAGAGAGTGGGAACAACGGAAACCAATCAATTGCGTGCGTCACATCCAGTTCAAGCTCAATGCTTTTACCTGCTTCGTATACGAAGCCTTATGGATAAACAAATTGCAGCCGGATTTATGCAAGCAGAAGAAACACGTACAAAAATTGAGCTTGAACTGGATGTGACGCACGCAATTGATTGGTTTACGTTTTTCACACTCTCTCTATGTTCACATATTTCTATCTTTTTTTGCTTTCCAATTTATATATAAAGATATGTTCATTAGTAGATATTTGAGAAGACAATGCAAAAGATATGTTTCTTATATCTGATCAAATTTCTTTTTGTTTTTGCATACAGGAAGGGTACAATGGACAAATAAATAAATAAATAATTATTTTGTATATATTTTCTGTAAATCAGTTGATAATTAAGTGAGCATTGGCTGCGCGGGCGATGATAACAATTACTTTAATCAAGGTTCCGATCTTGATATAAACACCTGAACTATTATGTACATATATTTTCATTATAAACTTAGTATTGTACAGTGTAGAAAAAGCAATTTATCCAGTAGACCGGTTTCATCCTTATTGGGAACTCATCACGTACTGTCCAGAATTTGCCGCGAACAGGAGTTTCAGAAATGAATATTACACATAAGTGAGAGGTGTGTCAATTCAGCATTCATTTTCTGCCATGGTTCCTAACATAGTGAGGGATTATACTGATCAAACGATCTATAAGGAACACTTCACAAACCAAATATCTTTGAAGATCCCTAGAAACGTATTTGTAATTTGGCAACGATATGAAAATGAATTGATTAACTTCCTTAATTTAGCAAATAAAAAAGGAGATCCAAATTTGACATTGGAAAAGGAAACGATGTGGAGATACAATTTGTTGATGAGAAATTGAGGCCGAATGACGAGATATTAAAAAATGATGTTTATAGGAAGAATATAAATTCAGATACTCTCATTCATTTTTACTTGTATCATCCGTAAGGTATGAAAAAAGGAATTTCTATGTATATGAAAGTTAAAAATCTAGGAATAACTGATACAAAATACAGAAAACATTTAATTGAGATGACTTAAGGACATATTCAAGGAAAATGGATGTCCACAGGAGGTACTAGATCGGGCAATGGGGGAAGAAATAAGGAAATTTGATTCTGATTCGACTCATGAAAAGTCAAAGAATCAGAACGGTTACCGTAGGTCCTTGGCCATACCAGATTCCAAATTAAGTAGAAAAATAAGCACGTTAAGAGCGAGATATTATATTGTAACTGTATTGGAAGAAATCTCCATTTTAGGTAATAAACAAGAAACCAAAACGAGAAATTGAAACCTTAAACACGTAAGAGATATATGGAATACCTTGCAAAGACTGTAGTCTGACGTGAGCAGATAAAACAATACACTTAATTAAGGTTAGAAGAAGAGAACATTAAACAGCCTCTAAATATGGTTCAAACCAGAAATCTAACATAGCTAGGCACTCGCATGACTCTGACCATCAGAGAGATTGGAAAGTCTGCGAACATACCTTTAATTGTAACCGCAATAGATTGACCAGGTTAATTAGTGAGTTAATTAGAATAAAATTGATGATTATTATTATGAATGCATTAGGAGTTCAAAAACATAGGTAGAAAATATATTCAATGAGTCACTAGCAATTAGTAGGAAAAAAGACCGAATGAATGGGAGGAATTAAATATTCCGTGTACAAGATTAAGTGTGATAGAATAGTGAATATGTTAGACTTAATTATTTGAAGTATGCTTAATTCTCTAACTTGCTTAAATTGTTTATTCAATATGGCTTCATTAAACCTAAGTAAAATTTTATATGTAATGCCTTATTTATTACCGATTTATAGAATCAATTTTGGATAGAAAAGTAAATTAATTATGAATAAATGCATACATTATACAATAAAATATAAACCGATCTGTTTTGGAACAAGGTTATCACATTTGCTGTAATCTGTTGGTGTCAGCATTGTACTGTGCGTGCGATTAGAAACCTGAGGAAGGTATTGCGAATGAGGTATCGAAACGTTGCCAGTCAACGAAGATTAGATCGTATCTCATTTCCAGTGGTTAGTAAGAATGATGTTGAAGCCCTTGGATGACAAGGACGAATCAATATCCAGTTACCACGAAGAGGAACTCGATGCCTACTTGAAAATGGGGATCATTCGGATCTTCGAGGAACTGATATTACGAATCTACCACCCACTAAAGAAAACAATGGATGCTCTAACTGTGATGAGCGCTCTGCCAACAAAAAACGACAAAATCCCGCTACCTGTTTGTTGTTGTATACAGTATCTACTGAGTTGGATGGATTGCGTAACAGCCTAGATAATAGAGTAGAGTTCAGTTGTAGTGAAAAGAAAATAACAATCTTTAACTGTGTTGTGCACACGTGTTTTATATTAACTGTATGCTTCCATAAAAGTTTCGTTTTCAATTCAAATTACAATTGCATAAAAATGGATCAACCAAAGTTTGCACAAGATTAGAAATACATCAGCAGCTGAAAAATGACTAGTCGTATTATTCAATGAGAATTTAACCATTAGCAGAAAAAGACGATTATATGAATCGGATGTATTAAAAAATTCAGATTTTCAGACTAGAATTGCTAAAAAATAGCTAACAAATAGGATTTGATATTTATTTAAACCTTAAATCTACACTTGTTATGCTACCTCGGTTAATTCATCAAAATTTCTCGCATTTGTTCATTTAAAATGGCGCCAGTAAACCTTAATTTCACATTATAAGTAATCCTTTATACATGCTCAGAATTTAGGCTGGAATTTTGCGCAATCACATCAATTATCTCTATCACCTTTCTCCTCTTTTACCCTATCTATTTAGAACTTCCTTCGTGATATCAACGCATTTTTTTAAAGTTTCGGGCTACTTTCAGCTCCTCAATTTCATACGTGAGCAGAAAGTTAAACTTACTGAAATATATTAGAAAAAAAAACCAAGTAATTAACTTTAGTCAGTTTACTGTCACCATTCGATTATTTTTTGAATGGGGTTGCACAGTGCGAGCGTCACATCTTGCTTCTTCTCGATTTGTCTTCGTGTGTAGTCGCTTTGCGTTGTCAGTTTCGCAAAGATCCGATAAATCTCCATTTACAAGCACGTATCGAATTCGTCGTTCTGGTGGCTCGGTGCTCATTCGACTCTTTTATCCGATTGATTCAACATCGTAGAATAAATCGTACCTCGTTTCCAGTGGTTAGTGTCGAACCTACGTAAGAGACGAACAAAACTACTCACATCCATCACGAAGACGAATTGGATGCGTACTGGGAAATGGGGATCACCAAGATCTTTGCAAAATTGATAGGGCAAAGCGACTATCCACGAATGCAAATCGTGAAGAATTGACATTCAATTACTATTAGTATTCAATTGACACACACACACAATATATATATATATATATATATATATATATATATATATATATATATACATATATTCACAAGAAATCAAGCTGGACTGGACAATATGTCCATTATATGAGTAGTGTGCCAAGGGCGTACAAAAGAAACCTAATAATGAATTTGGGCACACGAATACGCAGGATTTGTTCACCGGACAACATTGAAGTAGAGCTAAATTTGCTTCGCGAAGCGTTGAGAAATAATGGCTATCCGGACTGGTTCATCGAATACAACTTGAGGCAACACAACAAAATCGTGGCCAATTTGGAATAAAATCAAACTCCCCAGATAGTAACGCTTAGTGTTCCCTTTGGAGGTGATCTTCCAGCGGAAATCTTCAAACGAAAAGTAATTTGAGCGACAAAAGCACAGTTTCCATCAATACAGGTGAGAGTGGTGTTCAACACAACAAAACTGATGCGCACGAATGAAAAAGATAGCCTCTCTGTGACGTCAACACCTTTGTCTGTATACAAATTTCAATGTACCTGCAACGCTCAGTACATCGGCAGATCAAAAAAGAGGCTCGAAACTAGAATAAATCAGCATCTCCCTCAAAAACTATTAAAGAGGGGTGCAGCTCCTGCACAAAAATCAGCAATTTGCGAACATGTACTACTCACAGGTCATGCTGTTAGTAGTAACAATTTTTCAGTTCTCTACAAGGCAAAAACAGAGAAAATGCTTCTGGCTTTTGAAGCTATTGCAATTAATAAGCTGAAGCCCTGCTTAAACGTGCAGAAAATAATTCAAAAAGAAATTAAATTGGACTGGAACAAAGACATAACCGACATGCCTTTAAAAATAGCCAACGCTTCGCAAAATACGACACATACATCAATTACGGACGCAATTACAATGAAAGAGATGACACACCAAATGACGTTACGTAAAAGGAGTGGTCTAAATTGCACAAAAGTAGTGGTCTAAATTGTGCAAAGCAAAGGCCAGCATAAGGAAGAGGAGATTGGTTACAACACATGTACAGTGGGATTGGATGAACGAATATACTAACGAATCCAGAACAATGGCTGTAGATACTGGTAGAAATAAGATTTATTAATAAATGTTATTCCATGGAGTACGTTGTTTTGTTCTTACATTTTAAAAAATGGTGAAATTAGAAACTATCAATTTATTGAAATACCGTGGTCACCCTATTCCACGTAAAACAATCAATGCATATATATATATATATATATATATATATATATATATATATATATACTGTGGTTAAATACATGCGTAACACAGTTAGGCCAGTATACCAAGAGTACATGGTAAACATATACATAAAGTAAATTAGCCAATCTCGTTTAAAGAAGTCATTTGATTAGAAAATTAATGTTGAGAGTACTATTAACAACTGTAATATTCAATTTGAAAACACACATAAATATACCAATCATCTATCTATATATACTTACAGTTACTAAGTCAAAAAAAGCAAAACAACACAACATCGAAGTTTCAGAAAATAATTAAGTTGCTTTCTCATGACAGTAACAAAAGTAATTCATTTCTGAACTCGCACCAATCGTATATAACAGACATCAAACTACGCAATAATTTTACTTAATAGATGAATTGATTACGACCAGTTAAATTAATAATGTTGTATAATATTAATACGGTTTGCGTGTTTAAGATAAGCGTTAATCCCATAACATTTAATCAGTCGCAAAAAATAAAAAATACCACAAATCACATGTAATGACACTTTCATATGATCTTGTGTTATTTTAAATTTACGTACTTCGTACCTGTAAGTATATGTAGATTGATGTCAAGTATATATAAGTAGGTGTTAATTGAACAGAATTGAACATTAGTTGGGAATATTTTTAAAATAAATTATTTAATCATAGAACTAGGCTAAATAAAATTGATCAATTTATCTTATAAATTAATTTAATCAGTAATCTTGGTAAACCGGCACTGTTTCGAAACGCACTTATTTAACCCAATATTGGTAAAATTTTATATATATATATATATATATATATATATATATATATATATATATATATATATATACATATAGCTGTGTATATTTATGCATGCGCATTTGAATATGTATTTATGAGGTTACTGAATTCTATAATTAGTTTACAGTTGACAGGAAATTGTTTAACATGAATGTTATGGCTACTGAATAAGAGAGTCACGCACATCATTTCATTGGTTTCCAATGTGTTAATTAATTGTGCGAGAATTGTGATATCTCTGATGATGTGACCGCACAGAGGACACCAAGCGTCAGGAATATATTGAATAGTTTCAATGAAAATGGAAATGGTTAAATGTCAAATAATGAGACTTGGTTACAAAAAGCATAGTCCTTTAAAAGTAAACGACATACATGCATTCATAACGAACTCATATTTAGCTAATTACACGCCTTGATTTTTTAGTCATCCATGTAGAGAAACTGCCACATCTAACATCTTCTGCAACTCACAGTATTTTGTTATTTGTTGATTCCAAAAACACAAAGAAACGACCAGGAGCTCATATATTCAGAAGCTTTTAGTTGGCATATTCTTTCTTCGCAGTTGAATAAGCAAAACAGATTTGTACAGAATCTGATCATAAAAATGTTTAATTGTTTGCGTGAGTGTGAAATACGTGCACGCGTTTTTGCTACTGCTTTGGACATATAACTCTTTTGAAAGCAGTTGAAATTAATCGCCATTGCTTTTCTTTATCTTCTATGCAAACTCCCTCAAATTTCATAAAAATTGAGTTCTAGAGAGAAATTGGCCTCCATATTCTTTAATTAAATTTTGCAGATTTCAGATAAAAAACAATCTCAAATAAAAGAACATTGCGTAACGTTCGCTAGTCACATTTACTGATAAATTTGCATCTCTCATAAGCGTCATCAGAGCTCGGTTGGAGTCTCTGCCCTACAAACTCTATGGGATTGGTTTTTACCTTAAAACAAAAAACTTGAGTTGAATAATTGTTTTCGCCTCCCATTCTATCAATGCCAACTCTTAGAACTTTACTTATAAGTAAGCTTAGATAACAAAACAATGCTGCAAAATAACAACTATATATCTCAATTCATCATGCCAATACGCGATGTCCATTACTGAAGACTGGGTCATACAGTTTATGTGGTGGTTTGTGAGCCTTTATAAACCATTAGGCTACACTGGAATATAATTGAAAAAAAATCGAAAGTGGAATGCAATGACATACATTCATATCCGGAATGCACACGGATGATAATAAGAGACAATTCTTTCACTCCACTTAAAGGCAGACAATAGTTTATTTAATCAGGTTTAAATAATTGAGATAAGCAATACTCCATTTAATTCATCTAGTCGCGTAACATAAGAAATCTACCGTTGGCCATATTTACTGGCAGGTTTCGACCGACCGTGATCATCAATGGAACTCAATGGCAAACTGATTAACGAGGATCAAATCGCAAAGCATCTATACGGAAAGCAATATTAGTTATGTGGCTCTCACCTAGGATATGTCGGCCGCCCAATTTGTATTCAATCACGAACACTAGCTGTTTGCCTCTTTCGCTGCATGCTTACTAGTTGTGCACTTAAACAAGCCTTGATCGCACTGGAGGTGATACTAATTCTTTAAATTAAGTTTGCGTGCGTGATATAAACACCAATCCCATCCTATCTACCAAGTCGCACAAAAGAGCTTAACTACAGTCAGTTACACGCACTGACACGTTTCAACCTTCCATGATCATCATCAGAGTACGACGGCAAACTGACTAACGAGGATCAAATCGCAGTTCTTAAATTGCATATATATGAGTCCTCCTCAGCACAGAATAAATAAATATTATATTTTACACTGAATAATATCACAAATATTGCGAAACGTGATAAAAGTTGTCGATCAAGAAAAGGTTATATTATTTTGCTGAAGTAACTTGGTTGAACTTTTTTCTATCTGAAAAACCGTGGTGTTGATGATTTTTACAGGTGCAATGCAAATTATATGTAGTGAGTTGGCTTTGAAGTCGCATTGTCAAAAATGTTATATAGAATTAAGTCCATTACTGTTTGAATACACATACGTATAGGAGAACACACTGTAAAATTGTCCAAAATTCCTTGACCAAATATTAAATGGATGCTTGCCATAATTCCCGCGCCTATTGTTGAGTCGCCAGTAAGCATAAAACGCATGTGTACATGAAATTATTTTCTTTCGTTGTGTTGACTTTGATGTACCCTTCTTGTCTTGTTAGAAATAATATGTCAATAGGTACGCATTATCAAATACATAATTGTGTATATATTATCTCTTCACAACAAAGAATACATAGACATGTGTAGAATTGACTAGACCAAAATTATTTCCTTTTGATTAATAAAAGGTGTGAGTTTCTGTAACAGCGTTCAAATTTACCGTCATGAAGCCAATTCAATTGCTAACGATATGACGGTTATTAGGCTAGATATTGTCGTGATTAAACATTCTGTTATATTTTATACAAGCTACCTAGTAAATTTGTCATTTGTGTTCATTCTTTAATGATAAAACGGCAATTTTAACGCCATAGGCGGTCTCGGAGTCTGTGCGCAGAAAAGTCAGCGAAATCACTTCTGCTAGTGGTTCTGAATAAGCAATAAGACGTATGATTAAAGAAAACGAGAATAATGCCCAAAATTTTGAGAAAGACTTCAAAGTGCACTTTGTTTAAAAGCTCTGCGTAATACATTGAAAAAAGGAACAAAGCCTTTTTTTAATTTGAACTCGGAGTCACAATTATTCGTGAAACAAAAGGAATCAGCAAAGCTCGATTGATCACAGATAGAAAAAAAATCGAAAATCTAACAAAGGTAAATAGATGGATAACTACTAAGATACTTATTGTGAGTTATGAAAGAATTGTCTACATGATTGATTGGTTTGTTGATTAACTAACTGATTGATTGACAGTTAGACAGGAACGACAGTTTAGCAGAGTTCAAAAGTTCTCAGGTAAAGATGACACAATGCCAATCAGAACAAATGAGGATATCGACCAGGCAGTTTTTCGACATTCACATTGAAGGGCAACAGCGCATGATAGCCACACTGCAAGGTAGACGAAGTTAGGTAACAGAGCCAGTCGTATGATGGACCGGACAACTGCTCAAAAACAATCCTGCGGGACTGAGCACCGCTTCCTCGATTTAATTAAAATTTCCAGCAAAAACAAGCATCACCTTCGGGCTTCCGCGTGGATTGACAGATTGTCTGCAATACGCACAGAGTTTGTTGCTGGCTGTCACACGCAAGACACGTGTAAGTCATTGTGATTAAATAAACTGAAAGTAGTATGCTTAGATAAATACTAGAATGCAAAATTGTCTATTTCGTGCATTTGGCGCTACTTTCACTTCTTTGTACATAATCAAATCCTTTCAATATTGTCTAAATCAGTGGAACCTCCGCAGGTAGAATGGTGTCTGACCTGTAATGCCAAATCGAGGATGGTTAGATCGAACATTAGTTTGACGGATATGTCCACGAGCAGCGCCATACGCGACATCAATGGTCTACTAAGTGTGTTTTAAGCTTTTTAGCTAAATGCACCAGAGTTCGAATTCCGGCCACGTCAACTGCGGCTACTACTGACGAGTGCACAATAAGGGTAAACCCGTCTCAATGACACAAGGAATATTCTACCTTATGCAAGGCTAAGTTTATAACGTAAATAAAAATAAACAAACACACACACACACACAAATATATATATATATATATATATATATATATATATATATATATATATATATATATAATGAAATTCAGCCACAATACTTTAAAAAAAATAATGCTCCCTAAAGTGGAATGGTGTCTGTTTTATAGTGAAAGATGAGGAATGTTTAATCAGTCGACAACAACATACTTAATCCGAGAAGTTTTCATTAAAATAACCTAACTCGAATACTGTGTAGGACCTGCTGTCCAAATAAACGAACGAATTTCATGAAATCAAGTTAAAGAACTTGAAGCACACAAAAATCATATCTTGAAATTAGTGAGGAAAGTTGTGAAACCATCTTAAGATACACTTACACGCGTGTTTTTATCCTCGTTGGTCATCATGTGGGCACGTTGCCAAAATGGCCATTAGGGATCAAACGGAAATGTTAAAATATATATGGATATATATGTACAATAATATATATGCATAAAGACTCAGACTCCGAAGCAAATATGCCTCAGTCCGAGACTCGTCCACAGCAAATTCTTGACAGTACTTGAAGGGTTCCAAATAGGGACGAAACCGCTCTACTGGATCAATTAACTTTGCCACCAGTTGCAATGCATATTTTATACAGACAATAATAAATATAATCAAGCTCCCGTAATTAGACTTCAAATGAATAAAATTTTTTCTGGCCGTATGGTGTCTGTTCTATAATAAAAGATCAAGAATCACAACGTAGAACTGCGGGTTTTGTGAGATTCCAGATAGGTTCCACACGAAGGTATGGCTAACCAGAAATATAAATTAGTATATAATTTCAAAATGCGTGTAGTATGAGGCACAAGTGGCGCAGTGGTCAGTTTCAAAATCCAAATCAGATGTGCCGCATTTGAGTCCCTCTGGACATAACTTACGGAGTTCTCTATAAAGATGTAACAGGTCTACTGGACGAATTGCCTTTGCTATCTGATTTAGTGCTTAGTTCATAATGAAAAACACACACAAATATATATATATATATATATATATATATATATATATATATATATATATGGAAAACCAATAGAACTTTTGCTCAGTCATGCTTATATCCTAAGTCTTATCGCACCGGATTATGATGGTTAATTCTTTTGAAACATTTCATTCGAATCAACATTGATTTCTATCGCTCAAAAATAATTTTTCAAATCTTCCCTGTATGATATACGGAAAATCTATTCCGTCAGATTTTTCAATATTCGCACTCCTTAATTTAGCAACAGCAAATATCCCCACCAAAATGGTTGATTGAACTGCAATTCAAGAAATATGAAGAAGAAAACCATTTTTGTAGAATGTTGCGCATCTATTTTGACACAAAAGAAATATTTCCCAAAAATGATCATATTCTATTGCAACATTCACTAAATTCGCATAATTTATTTAATTTAACATTCAATGATTGTTGAATTCACTAAAATAACTTTTGTTTAGGATTCATAATTATTTCGAGAGCAATTTGTTAGAAATATGAAGTTGACTAGCTTGATTTATATAAATAATTGCAATTATCATTCATGCAATCATTGATCGTTTACATAAATCACACAAATGAAGGTAGTAAAATCTGACAAAAAAGTGGTGGTGATTGAGTAGAAACGGTGTAACCGAAATTTATATCAACCCCAATGTATTTTACTTCAGATAAAATTCAACGTATTGGAGTTTGGATCACTTTCTTGGTATGTAAGTTCCGATCATATTCAGTGTATGTGAATTCAGATCACGTTCACGGCATTTGAGTTCAGATCACGTTCAAGGTATGAGAACTAAGACGACGTTCAAGTTATGAAATTTCAGATCACGCTCAAGTCATGTATGTTTAGATCACATTCAAGGTATGCAAGTTCAGATCTCGCTCAAGTCATGTGCGCTCAGATCCAATTAAAGTTAGGTGAGCTTTTATTGCGATGAAGATATGTGAGCTCACACCACATTCAACGTATGCGAGTTGAGATCAGATTCAAGATATGTGAACTCTGACCACTTTCAAGGTATGAAAGTTCAGCTTATGCTCACGGTATGTGCTTCAAATCACATTCGAGGTATGTGATATTAGACCACGTTCGAGGTATGTAAGCACAGACCACGTTCAAAGTATATGAATTCAGATCACGCTCAAGTCATGGAAGTACAAATCACGTTCAAATCATATGTGTTCAGATCCCGTTCAAGTTATGTGAGCTTTAATTGCGATTAAGATATGTGAGCTCACACCACATTCAACGTATGCGAGTTGAGATCAGATTCAAGATATGTGAACTCTGACCACTTTCAAGGTATGAAAGTTCAGCTTATGCTCACGGTATGTGCTTCAAATCACATTCGAGGTATGTGAGATTAGACCACGTTCGAGGTATGTAAGCACAGACCACGTTCAAAGTATATGAATTCAGACCACGTTCAAGGTATGTGAGTTCAGATCACGCTCAAGTCATGGAAGTTCAAATCACGTTCAAATCATATGTGTTCAGATCCCGTTCAAGTTATGTGAGCTCTAATTGAGATTAAGATATGTGAGCTCACGTGACATTCAAAGTATGCGATTTCAGATCACATTGAGCGTATGCAAACTATGACCAATTTCATGGTATGTGCGTTCAGGTCACTTTAACGGTATGTAATTTCAGATCACATTTAAGGAATATGATCTCAGACCACGTTCGGGGTATGTCAGTTCAAATTACGTTAAAGGTATGCAAGTTCAGATCACGTTCAGGTCACTTGAGCTCAGATACCGTTCAAGTTATGTGAACTCTAATCAGAATCCAGTTATCTGAGCTCACATCCTGTTAAAGGTATGTGAGTTCAGAGCACGTTCACGGTAGGTAAGTTCGGATAACTTTCAAGGAATTTGAGCTCAGACCAAGTTCAAGGTATGTGAGTCAAAGCACATCCAGTGTTTTAGAATTCTGACCACATTTAAGGTGTGTGAGTTCGGATCGCATTCAAGGTATGTGAGCTCAGATCCCGGTCACGGTATGTAAGTTTAGATCACGCTGAAGTCGTGTAAGTTCAGTTCACGTTCATATCTTGTGAGCTCAAATCACGTTCAAGGTATATGAGATCAGATCAAATTCAAGGTATGCAAATTCTGACCACCTTCATGGTATGTGAGTTTAGATCACTTGCAAGGTGTCCAAGTTCAGATCACGTTGAATTTATGAATCCCAATCACGCTTGAGTAATGTTCGTTCAGATATCATTCCAGGTATGAGAGTTCAGATGACGTTTAAGTTATATGAGTTCACATCTCGTTCTAAATGTGTGAGTTCGCATCATGTTTAGGGTACGTGAGATGAGATAAAGTTCAAGGAACGTAATTTCTGTTCACATTGAAGCTATATGAATTCGGATCACGTTCAGTGTATGGGAATTCTAACCACATTCAAGCTATGTGAGGTGAGATCACGTTCAAGGTATGTGAGTTCTATTCACGTTCTAGCTATGTGGGTTCAGATCTCGTTCAGGTTGCGTAGGTTGGGATTCCGTTCGGGATATGTGAGTTAAGATCCCGTTCAGGGTAAGTGGGCTCAGATCACATTCAAGATATGTGAGCTCAGATCACTTTGAAGGAATATGAGGTTTGATCACGTACAGGATATGTGAGTTCGGATCTCGTTTAAGGTCTGCAGGCTTAGATCACGTTGAATATAAATGAGTTTAGATGAAATTCATAGTAAGACTTATTAGACAGGCTGAATGGTATTTTCGACTATTGTGGCTGATAACGACATCTCATTTGGCAAAAAATTCACATTGATTCTCGTAGGACATTTTATCATCGTTCGTTGATGGTGACGAAGGAAGATCCAAACGCGTCGATAGATGTAAATGACAACAGCTTTGCTAAATGAGTAAAACAGATTTGGCGAAACTAGATATAACATAATAACCTGATTTGAGTTCTGGCTAACAAAGGATTGTTCCCAATTTCTTCCTGTTTGTAATTATTTAGAATACTCTTGTCGGTCCACAATTCATTACATGTCTTACGAACAAACTACTAAAGCAAGTATGTTATTTCCATCAACCGTTTCATTTATATTTCTCACCTGTTAGCCTTGTAATAGTTTATTGTCATCTCCCAAGATAGTGCGTGTCGCGTAAATGTGTATGCATATAGCTGTTGTGTGAATCCAAATAAGTGAAACTGCAGTGGCTGAATTTTCATTTACCAACTAAATAATGGTTCAAGCAATAGACAAAAGCATATAACCATCTCCGGTCTCAGATCATACCCTACGAAAAATAATTTTACTAGGCATGAAAGAAAAACAGTTTTGCTTTAATTCGAGTACCCATAAACAGATTGTTGGTGTTGCAATGCGGTGCCACTATTTCCAGTGTTAGCTAAAATTTTCCGAGGCCATTTTGAGAACACTTTATAGAGTAAGCTCAATATATACATTATGTTGATGAAATACACTTTTTTCTAAAAAGTAGGTCGCAATCATGAATACTGCTTGAAAGTTTCAATAAAGCGCATAAAAATATCATTTTTGCATTAGAGCATATGGAAGATGATTGTCTGCCATTCGTGGACGTACAACTAAAGAAAGGCTTAAATGTTCAATTAAATTAAAAAAATTTATCGTAAACTAACTTGCTCTGTACAATATTTTCAATACAGCAAATTCGTGCTTTTCAAATATAAATTATCAACAGTTTTGCGGCTGTTTTTCAAGAATTGGCAGAATGGTTATTCCAGATTCAAAAGATGACGAATATTTTAATGTAAAATCAATCCAATGTCCAATAACTACCCTAAAAATTGGTGCAATCAATTACCATAATCAAGTTTGTGACCTTGATATAAACACCTGATCCTTTATGTATATACATTTGTCAGTATAAACTAAGCATTGAGTAGTGTAGAAAAAGCAATTCATCCAGTAGACCAGTTTCGTCCTTATTGAGAACTCATCATGTATTGACCAGAATTTGCGGCGGAGAGGGTTCGAACCTGGGAAAGTCTGCTTTGGAATACTGTGCTCTAACCACGGAGCCATCCAGATTCCACGCACAAATTTCAGATATATAATAACGAATTTTTCTTGCTTATTCTTTCCTTTAGGTGGAGCGATATGGTAGCTCAGTGGTTAGAGCATCAGTTTCCGAAGTAGACGTGCCCAGGTTCAAGCCCAGTCCGCGAAAAATTCTGGAGATTACGTTATGAGTACCTAATAGTTTATACTGACAAATGTATGTACATAAAGAATCAGGTGATGATATCAAGATAGCCACCTTAATTATAGTAATTGTTATCATCGCTCTCGTGACCAATGTTCGTTTATTTTATTGAGTCATTGTTTAAACTTTGAAATCAAAAGAAACAGTCGTGTGTAGACCCAAAAATAAATAAATTTACCTAAACATACCGTCTAAGTGGTACGCTGTTTCTTGCACAATACAAGAAATGTGGAAGCGGAATTTGCACACACATTTAATGCAACCAAACTGTGTGTTATTCAAGGTAACACATTTTTCATTACCAGCAAGTAAAGGGAAACAGCCGTTAATGTCGAACTCATATATTATCTTTCAGTGTACGTGCACCCGTTGTCGATCAACTTACGTTGGCCAATCGACCAGAAGGTTACCTACTTGAAAGAAAGACTACTTTAGCTTGAACAAAAATTTGGAATTGCGCAACATATCACTGAAACCTCGCACGTTTCTTCATCATACGTGGCATTTAAAATAATTACAAAATACAATAAAATCAATGAGTTACCTGCAGCCGGATTTATGCAAGCAGAAACAGTGTTTTGTCATTGGACGTGGACTAGAAGTGATGAACGCAAATGATTGGTCGTTCCTCTATTTCACACTCTCTCCCGTTTATATATATATATATATATATATATATATATATATATATATATATATATATATATATATATATATATATATATACATAATCGCATTAATGATTTTGTAGCGGAATAGCAATCCGAAAATATTCACTAGGTACCAGAAACATCAATTTTGCTTAATTACTACTTGGCGAACTGCAGTATATTACCCATTTTCTTCTTCAAATGACTGGTTGACATTATTTCTCAATAATTAACATTCAAACGAGTAATTGCGAATATATTTTCTAAGACAGGTAAGCGCGCAAACGAAATAATGTATTTTTCAATGAACACAAATTTACTAAAGGTTAAATTATGAAATCCAAATAACTTTTAATCCACTAAAAAACATAATAATGCTACTAATACTACAATTATTCATAATATTATTAGCTATCCAATTGCTATTGATTTTAATGCTATTTGAACATCTATTATATTTATTCTTGTTATATTTACTTATAATACATATTCTACAAGTACAACTTGTAATCTAATTATGATTAATAATGCTATTATTAAAATTAGCACAACTACAGAAAATACAAATATTAGCACGAGTTCTCAAACAATTATAACTTCTATTCCTACTTGCGCTACTAACTTTAGCGTTATTATTACTATTATTATAAAAGACTGTCTACACTAATATTTATATACGTAGAACTCCTAGTAATTCTACCGCCAATATTATTACAAAATCTACTTCTAATTCACATATTACTACTACCAATACTACTAAGCCTAACACTCATATTATTAATGCTACTATCACAACTAATATAACAATGACTACTTCAAATATTAAAACTTCTGATACTACCACTAATATTTTTACCACTAATATACCCGCTTTTTCTCCTGCTACTATTACTGATAATGCAGATATTAATGCTACTTTTGAGCAATTGACATTATGTGTGCTGCAGTTAATATTACTTTTAATACGAATTCAATTTCCACTATAACTATTACCACTACTACGACTGCTACTTCTATAAAACAACAAATTATAATGACCTTATAAGTAACTGTCATAACCGTATTGCTGATTGAAATTTTAGCTAGAATGAAATAATCATGCGATGAAAAGATATTAGACGAAAAAATAGAATGTCAGTTTCAGAACTTCCATTAAAATCCAAATCAGTTGTTCTACTGTTTTGTGCAAAACAACAACAGCTGCTTTTCTTGACAAACCCATTCTCTACAATAAACTGGGAGAGATGTGCCAAGAAGCAATTATCAGCAGAACAGAAAATGCATTATTTGAAATTTTTTTTCTTTTTTAAAATACATTAAAAACAAATCACACTGGTAACGTTCTGTGGGAAGTAAACTATATGTAATTCAACTTTTTAAAATACATTCGTTAATTTAGGATATCAATGATGAAAACATCGCTCCAGGCAAGTAAACCATGGTTTTTTCGATGTCAACAGCAAATATTGCAAACGGTTTCATTTAGGATAACATAAGACATTCTATATTGAAAGAAGTTAGCAGGTAAGAAACGAGCTTCAATATGTTAACCAGACAGCACGGATACGAAACCTCGACGCTAATAAACAATTAGAAGGTAATTCGTAGTTACGACGTTATTGAAGGTGCTTAGCACAAAACGATAAATTATTAGATTACTGATCGATAAAATAACGCTTACCAAATAAATGAGCCAAATTAAACAAATCGCCAACATAATATGCCAGTTAGAACGAGACACGTGTGTACATGAGATAATATCTTTCGTTCATTCTGGCATTGGAGTATTATTCTGGATTCATTTTTACTAATTTTTTATTAGGTACGCAATATTTAACACACATTTTCATACATATATATATATATATATATATATATATTAGATACCCACAACAAACAAAATATGAAATTAGACGTTGTTTTAAACAAGCGAAACCAGACGATACACGCGCGGCCCGAACATACGACCTGGCGAAGGTACGAAAAGTAATTGGAATAAACACCTTTCCGCCTTTAAGACCCATCAATGATCGACACTTCATAGCACAAATTTTAGGGAAGAACTAAAATGGCTTCAGCGACCGGTTTACATCGAAATGTCAACTAATTGCGTTTGCGATACTGTTGGTATTGTAAATAGAATAAAATCGATGAATGTAATGGATAGAAATTGATATAATTCAGCTTAAAAACTTCTGTTACGAGAATCCTTGTAGATAAAGCCATCAATTTCTTCTTTACGCTCAGCAACAATAACCGCCCATCATTTCTCAAACATACAAGTTATCTAAAATTCTCAATATGTGCACCAAAGGCGTTCAATTCACCTTCAATGCTCATAACTTCACGAGAGCCGATGGAGTATCCGTTAGAAGGTTTATTAGCTGATGTATGTATGCTCCATCTGCAAATATTAAAAAAAACCACTTATTAAAAAAAATACCACCATATATATCTGAGGTATGTTGATGACACCTTCATAATAATAATTGAAGATGTCGACACATACGGCATGTGTGAAGATTCTAACAATGTAGAGCATCACATTCCGTTTATTGCAAGCGCGAAAATCCCCAGTCAAGGGCGTTGTATGCTGTTTACGCATTGCTGATGAGACAAGAAGATGGCAGTCAAAACCAGAAAATATATCGAAATCAGATATAAGCTGGATATTACTTCTATTAAAACAGTTCTGTCACAATTTCTAAAAGAGCAATTTTATAAAAAGTAATTTAATCAAGGTTGCGGTATTTATATAAGCATAGCTTAAATAGGGTTGCAAAGGAAATTCATTCAGCAGACCGGTTTCGTCCTTATTAAGGCCTTATCACGTAGAGTCCAGTATTTGCCGCGTACTGGGCTCGAACCAGGGCACGTCTATCTTTAAACGTATGCTCGAACCAACGAGCCACACTAGCGCAGAATAAAGAAAATCTATTCCGAAAAATGTTAATGCAAATTAATGTTGGTGATCAAAACAACTTCATTGGAAAACGGGTACACCGATAATTTTGCTGAAAAAAACATGAGACATAAGCAAGGACGAAAAAGCAATGAAGACGCACCCAACCAAAATGCGATACATATCAACCCATCTATTAAAGTGGACGCACCATCAGCCATATTTACTCGAAGAAATTTAAAATTCAGTGACTTCTTTATGTTTGCTTATAAGGCAAAGCGCTTGCTAAATTTAAACGCAAAGGACAAACTCTCAGCAATCGAACAGTACAACATTTTTTATTTATACTCATGGCGCTGTGTGGACCGGACTAGCCAATAACTACGGAAGCGGGTTCGAGAACATTTTAGACTACACTTACCTGGCAAAGGGGAGAACGTTTCCGAGATTGGCGAACACATTGCTTATTAAAATCACACACCAAAGCAAGCAATATCTTAACCATAACGCATCAAAACTCAAGACCATTCCGGCACTTCAAGAAGAATAAGTTGCATCATGATTAAACAGCTCCTTTTACGGATTTGAATTAATATATTAGGATAAACGGAGCAAATCATTTTTGTGTTTACATAAGCTTAACGGCGTGGTTTTTATTAGTCCAAAAAACGCTTGGCAATGGCCATCAAAGCAATTGTCTTCAAATTAAAGGAAGCAGTTTTGCATAAAACAGGTTGTGTTTTTCATAATGAAATAAGGATAAATTGCAGTAACTGTGTTCCCCGGAAGAGAAAGTAATTCTAAGCAGGCAGTGCTAAACCCAATTCTACATCTGTTTACATGGGTTCCGTTCATGCTGCACCAGGTAAGCAATTTATGGAAAAATAAAGTTCGACAGCAAACAGGACCAAATCTACGAGATAACCGGTGGACCTTTTAGATCGCTTGTCCTGCTTTGACTTTATAACATAGGTACATTATTTGTATTACGTCGCCCCATCCACAACTATAGACGTCACCTTTGATTAAGACATTTAACACGGTACGGGAAAACTAATTAACTTGTGAAAATTATATTATCGATGAAGTAAAAGAGGCTGCTACACACACATACACAGAAACCTAAAATTTATGATGACACGTGAAAACGGTAATCGAAATTAAGTTACTGCACTTATATTTGGATTGATTTACACCTGCGTGTAACTAGATTTAACCGATATGGTCAGACACATAAACGATGCCCTCCAAACAAACAACCCACACCTCCTTTCGCGGTGATTGCTCCTATGGCAGTAAATGATGGAACAGCTGCCGGTGCGTCACAGGCGACCATCAGACAATTACTAAGACGAAGAAAGAGATTGAAGCAGCGGACTGTCAAAGGAATATACGAAACAACAAACATACGTGTAGGATCACAAAAATATATACATAAATAGATTGGGCCAAGTTCAATAAAGACAAACTTGGCGGATATGCCTGCGGCTGGATACACCTAGAATAAAATACTAATTACAACCTGCACAGAAGTCAATCCTGCTCCAGCGATATATATATATATATATATATATATATATATATGTTTTATGAATTAGATAGCGAGGCCAATTCACCAAGTAAACCACTTTCGTACTAATTTGGGATACTTCGAGCACTTGTTAGAATTACCTTACTCAGGGCATGAACCGGGACACATTTACTTCTCAGTCTTGTATTTATCCACTGCGCCAAATCTAACGCATAAAACACGTAGCTATTAAAACAATTAAACAAGAATTGATTGCTCGGGTGGAGGTACCAAATATTTAAATCAAGTTTGCAAACTTGAAGTAAACACGAATCCCGTTGTAATTAACCATTCGTCGAACAACAACAAAACTACCGCCAGTCACAAGGCGCTGACGCGTTTCGACCTTTCATGATAATCATCAGAGTACGAAGGAAAACTGACTAGCGAGGATCAAACCGCATTGCATATATATGGAAAGCTAAATTAGCTATCAGTTATATACCACCGTGCATTCCTTCAGATCTATACTTTTTGGCACCCAATTCGACCAAAAGTACTAATTTTCCACTCCGAAGTTTTAATGGTTGAGCAGACATTATTTCAGCTGTAGAATCGATATTCAATTGTAGTAGTATAGCAGCCAGCCTACCCAATATATGTGCATCATTTAAACTAGATAAACGAATCTCTTCGTGGGTTCTAACAGGTTTAGGAAAATTAATTAATGCATCACATCAATACATACATGCATAAACTACTGTGTTGAAGGGCTTCTGTCCATCCGAACAACTATTCGTGATCATTACTTGATGAATTAGCTTTGCTACCTTATGCAAAGTCAAGTTTATGTTTGCAACATGTGCACTAATTCTGTATAAGTTTACAGTGTAGAAGCTTTGGAATGCAAAACATCTACAAGTTTCGGATCATCCAATACGTGCGAGGACCAGGTAGAGCACAAAAATTTCAGTTTTATGTCAACCAATGACAATGGCCAATCTTCCCTTCAGACACACTTTTGTTCGCATCACGTTAGATTTCCAGTTAAGACTAACCACTTTGATGCCCCACCAAGAATGATGACATTGAATTAAAATAAAATGGCAGGATATGTGTATATTGTAAGATAGCAAATGAAACATTCTGAACACCTGTTTCGTACTTATTGGTCACTTGTCAATACTAAGAGAAATTACCACGTCTCTAGTGCGCCAAAGCCAGAAATTTCATGCAGTTTGTCTGACCTTCAAATCGGCAGCATTTCGTTCAAGGAGAAAAGGATGCAGGACATTTCTAGCCCGGTGGGTGTCAAAACAGACCAGAAAATCAACAGCTCTACCAACGTCACATCGTGATCGTCACTAGTATGACCAGGTAGACAGCCACTCAAATTAAAATTTAACATCAATACCACTCAGCAACAATACACAGAATAAATAAAACTCAATTTACAAGACCGGTTTCCGAAACAAGCGAGAGTTTATACAACAATGGGACTGCCGTTTTTTAATGGGTCACGAATATTCTTTAAAGAATTTTTATCGCAACCCGCGCAATCAAAGTTTTTTTACTAACATTTTATGTAGAAATTGTGCCAACAACATTTTCAGTTAAGTACAATATGTGTGAGAAGACAAGGAGGGAGAGAGAGAGCCGCATATTTGATTTTCAACAGATTTATTCAGTTCCATACTCGTTAGTCAGTTTGTCATTGATGCTCTGATTATGACAATGAAAGGTGTAAATATATCAGTACTGACTATAAACAGGTATTTATATGTGTTGTGTGAATTTTTAATTTAAATTGAGTTGCTGATTATCTCAAGTTTGCAAACCGGAGATGAAGAAGCGTAGCAAATGACTGATTGGGTTTGTGCACTGTCCACAGTATAGTATAATATCAGACTCACAATTCGGGCCATCATATAAATATGATCATATTAAGAGGTCCCACCTAATTAGGCGGACACCGTAGCTCTGATTTCAGATTGATTAAAAGGTCTTTGATCGCAAATCAAAATTTAATCGCAGTACATTTACCATATTAATTAGAGAAACAATTGAGATAGTCTAGGAATAACCCAATGAATGACATAATGTAATGAGAGTAAAATGAACGCTAGTCTCAAAGTCGAAAGGAATCTTTCTTGGTGGAAGAGAACATTATTCAGATGAATCAAAAATTCAAAAATAAAAAATATTAGATTTCGTTAAATAGATGTTACTTTCTTCTCTTCAAGTATTGAGCCCTATCCGCGGCCAATTCTGGACAGTACATGATGAGTTCCTAATAAGGACGAAACCGGTCTACTGGATGAAGTGCCTTTTCTACACTATACAATTCTTAGTTTATACTGACATATGTAAGTAATTAATGGGTCAGGTGTTTATATCAAGACCGCAACCTTGATTACAATAATCTAAACATGATTTTAGTCATATATCTTGGTAAAGCAAACGAAAGAGTCCATATAAAATTTCAATATTGTGAGTGAATTTGTGAAACGGCCTATCATTTACATACACCAAAACCGACACAGGATTAACGCCATAGCAGGGTTCCTCCATATGCACATAGCGGGCTACAATTTGTTCATCCACAGGACGCTTCGTGGACGACCAACTAATTTCTGTTTTTTCATTTATTAAGCAGCTTATCAACAAACATGCTGAAGCTGAACGCTCAGACGCCTAACAACCGCAATTAAAGAGACATTGAAATGCAAACACGTATTTCAACAGGTCCTACACTGCACAACATATGTTTGTCACCTGGCGCGTATGCTCACCAGATATTGTACAAACAGAAATAAGTTAACAATCTATAGAGCGTTGAAATTTTTTTTAAATGTTGCAGCCAATTTTACGCAAGCAGAAAAAGCTACTACGGAAACTGCACTTGGATTTTAGTTGATGCATGCAAATAATTAGATCTTCACACTCTCTCCTTGTTTTTGAACACTTTTTTGTTTTGCGTTACCAAAAGATGCAAATATATATATATATATATATATATATATATATATATATATATATATATAAAATTTATCAAGGAGAAAAATATATCAATTAAAAATCACAAACTTTCTTCTCATTCTTGCTCATGGGACGAAAGGTATGAATTATACAAAAGCTTGCATTCCAAAAGAATCAAAGTTATTAAACTGCAGTATGAGAATAAAATTGTGAATAGGGAAAACATCAGCTAATACTTTGAGCTTAAAATTGTTGTATATTTTCATTAATAAATTTGTTAACCTTGTCTTCTTCGTCCAGATTTTATCTTTTTTATCAGATTTTCAAACAACATTAGCTGTATTCACTTAGCCAATACTTTAGAATTATTGCAGTTAATTTTTCATTTATAAAAATCGTTTTATTCTTCTTCTAAATTTAATCTATTATATTGATAATTTCTCTTATTCTATGGACTTCTATTATTGAAAATATATCATTTATGTCATTTAGTGCTCCCGCTTGGAAATATAATACTTCACAAATTCGTCACTGCACTCCAACGCTTTTAATCGATTGTGTCCATTATTTAATTACTCAAATAGTCACCGAAAACTAAGCCCTCATTGAAGACCGCCACAACTGATTTTTAATAACTTGTTTAAGCTCAAATATCTGCATTCAAACAGTCACATGCCCGGAGAAAGCCTCTTCGAGAACTACTTCAATATTAACGTACATGCAGAAAATATTATATATATATATATATATATATATATCTTTATAATTTCCATTGCAATCGAAAGTTACACAACATATTATTTGGGGGGAAGAGGAAAGTTGGTTAAAATTAAATCTATCAATACAAGAATGACCAGAAATCAGACATCACATAACAAAACAATACTCACACAGTCAAATACGCATATACACTTACAACTTAGCCCAAACAAGAAATGGAAGTAAAACGGGAAATCAGACTTGCTGCCACCCGCATAATCAATTGAAATCCCCGGATGTATATAGACGAAAGATTGCAAAATGCAGATTAGTATTCTAGAAATAAATAATAAATACGTTTCCTCTACCTAATAACATATATATATATATATATATATATATATATATATATATATATATGCGGAGGCGAATAACACAAAATGTTGCATAAGCAGCAGGACAGATGTTGCATAAAATGGGAAATGCAATTGATCTACTAGACCGGCTACGTTCTTGTTGGCTAAATAAAAGTCGTCGTGGAAACAGCGGAAGCTTAAAGAACAAATTGGCAAAACTAAGGTCGAGAAATTAAAAAAAAAGTGCTGAAAAAGATGGCAAATAATAAGCATTAGATTACCGCGCACACCAATATCAAAAGATAAAATGGTGTTTATAAAAAGCCATAGTATAAAATTTGAATAAAGGCCCAAAAATAAGAAATAATTGAAGAAATATGTAAAAAGGAGAGAAAACTGAAGGTAGTTTTATTTATAAAACTAAATAAAAACAATAATAAAAAAATTCCAGTGAATTCTATTTTATTGCAATTAATTACATACAAAAGCATTCCTTCCAATGCGTTCTACGCCATTCTACTCTATTCCTTTTGGGTCAATTCTATTCTATTCTATTCTATTCTATTCTATTCTATTCTATTCTATTCTATTCTATTCTATTCTATTCTATTCTATTCTATTCTATTCTATTCTATTCTATTCTATTCTATTCTATTCTATTCTATTCTATTCTATTCTATTCTATTCTATTCTATTCTATTCTATTCTATTCTATTCTATTCTATTCTATTCTATTCTATTCTATTCTATTCTATTCTATTCTATTCTATTCTATTCTATTCTATTCTATTCTATTCTATTCTATTCTATTCTATTCTATTCTATTCTATTCTATTCTATTCTATTCTATTCTATTCTATTCTATTCTAT
>JAQBSW010006044.1:0-51900 GCA_029291075.1 Eudiplozoon nipponicum
TTCCAAATGCGTACGATGTTCATTTCGGGAGCGACTAAAAATAATTATGTCGTCTATATACACCCTCGCAAATGGACAGTTCTGAAGGATTTCTTCAGCAAAACGCTGGAATTTCTGACTGGCATTTATCAACACAAAAGGCATTCGACGAAATGCATGTGATCCTCTTCCTGGAAATCTGACTAGCGGTGAGTAGTATCGAACTTTCTTCCATTGGTACCTGATAGTAGGCTTTCTGGAGATCTAAAGTTGAATAAACCTCATATCCCATTATATCTCGGAGCAAGGTACTCTGGTTAGGGAGAGGATAAGAATCACCCTTCGTCACTGAGTTTAATAGACGATAATTCCCACAAACCCTCCATTAACCCGGTTCAGGTTTGGGAACTACCACTATTGGGGAAGCAAAATTGGAATTTGACCTTCTACAAATCCCCTCTTCGCGCAATTGGTGAAATTCGGACAAAGCAACCTGTTGCTTGTGTTGTGCCAATGGTTGAGCCTTCGGTGAACAAGGCAACGGAGCCACCAATTCTATCTGGTGTTCTACTCCTGTTTTCAAACCTATCCTTTTGGCACTGAAAGGGTGAAACACTGCTAGGTGCTTCTCGATTATATCGGCAAAGTCATGTGCGACTGATGGACGAGGTAAGAGCACTGTTCTAACTGCCGTGTTAGAATCAGTAGGTGTTGCTATCCCTACGCCTTCTGCGATAGTCCTAGCCTTGGGGTCTAATGTCAGCTAGAAATGTGTCAAGAAATCCATGCCAATGATATGGTCCTTGACATCGGCTACTAGAAAATTCCATCGGAAGGAAGATTTCTGGCCTAATGTTACCGACATTTCTTTCATCCCTTTTACTCCAATCGGACTACCGTTAGCGGCCCATAGTTGATAACCAAATGTGGAGCAATCTGCTTCCACCACGTCTGACCTAACTATGCTTACCTCAGCACCCGTATCAATGAGAAATTCTAATCCAGATAATTCATCCTTAATAATGAACTTGTTGCTGGACAATCCGGCAATGTTTTCCAGATCTCCGCTTAGTGAGAATCAGACTCTCTTGCCTTCTATCTCGGTGCTATTTGTTCTAGTCGCATCTTTAGCTTTGAGTATGCCTTTTAAAGGCATATCTGGGAGCCTTTGCAATGTAACCCCCCCTACGGCTCCTACTAGCGGGGGTTTTGTCCTTTTCCCGGTAATAGATTTCTCTCAACCGGTTTTGTGCTTCCTTTCCATCTGGGTCCACCTAATCGCGGGTAAATACCATTCTCACCTTGGCACTTCGCACTGCGTCCGTATTCGCAATGTGCCTTACACCATCCGCGTGGCCCTTCGAAGCGTTGACGCGAGTGACTCCCTCGACGTCTATTATACTTATCCTGACTCTGAAGTTGTGCAATATCACTACGCAAGCTAGCAACTTCTCTACATAAGAAACGCAAAGTTTCATGTATAGTCATGTGGTTTTCCTTATCTGCCCTGACTGGCTGCATCGTTAGAGAATCTGCTATTACAGCATGTACTTGTGGTTCTTGCTGTTTATACACGCCGTCTAACCCTCTGAGTTTTGTTGGCCAATCTATGTTCATTGTGTCAAATAATTCCAATGTTGTTCTGAGCCTAATTGGTAGCTCAGCAGTAAAAAAGGAGTTGACTAAATCTCTAGATATATTCAACCTGGAAGCTTTTGTGCAAAGGCGTTCATAAATTTCGGACGGTAGTTGACGCCCCATTTTTTCTAAGCGTAATAGTTCGCACATTTGCGCAGATCTTCCAGGCTGATATCTCTGTTGAATTTAGGGCATTAATAACTCAAATGCATTGTACGGCTTTTCTTCCACAGTTCTGTCACTGAAATTTTCCAAAGCATTTCGGAAATTTTCAGGCAATGCCATCCATGCTGCAACAAATTTCTCCATAGGGTTCACGATATTATAAGCACTGAATATCATTTGGGCATCTCCTACCCAACTTGAATGTTTTTCTGATTTATACTGTGGTAGACTTAAAATTCTTTGACTGGCGCGGTCGCCAAATTTTGTTGAGGCCCCTAACCTATTCGAGTCTGTAAGCCCCATAGATGCCAGATTGCTGGAAGTCCTAAAATTTACAGTAGAGTCTGATAGGCTTATATTATTGCTTGCGTCACTTAAGTTCAAGTCCGCTATGTCCTGCACTAACCTACTTGTGTCCTCAAATTTAATATCGGTATCCATGAATATATGAGATAACAATTAAATCGATACTTACTGTTAGGCAATCGGAAAGTGAAAGTTGGAAAGCTGTTCCTTTCAGCAATAATCTGTTATGGTATGAACGTGACCCAACAATAAAATCAAATATACCTGTTCCAAGGCTCCTCTTCAATGTTATTTTATATCAGAACAAAAGGCAATTGATGGATAAATATATTTGATGATGATGTAATCGTTTACTATGGAAAAAATGTTAAAATGCAGCAGACCAAAAATTACAATACCAGACAAGGAGCGAGATTATCAAAAACTGAAAAAAGCGCACAATTTTAAAATCAAGTATTTAAACAAAGAATGTTCTGGAAAATAAAAAAGAAAAAATTCTTTTTAAATAAAGTTCGTTACAATCAGCTATGGTGGTTTAAATTTATCAGTCAATGTTATTTTACATAAGGCGGAGGATTTAACATCCTCTACAACTTTTAGAAGCTTTGCGGTGTGATCGTCGATATTCAGTTTCCTGTCGTGTTTTGATGTTTATCAAAGAATTTCTAAACGCGTCATTACGTGTGACTGACGGTAAGCTTGATTAGTTGTGCGACTGATTAGATTTAAATGGATTGGTGTTTATTTCGAGCTACAAAACTTGATTTAGAAATTATTTGAAAGCTATAGAAACCAGAAAACAATGCAGACATATACATATTACACTCTGACAAAGGCGAAGGAATAATTGACATAGCAGACTGTATATAGAAGAAGTTTATACATGAATTTAGATTCTCACTTAATACTGTTTCTTGCTACAATACTAATGCAAAAGCTCAGACCAGTTAGATAATTTACACCCAGCTTAAAGTAAATGCCGTACGACGTTACAAACTCGGTTAAAGTGCTATGGATATAGAGTTATTGTTCTGATAGGGGCCCTTAACAGGGCCGGTCGTGCGATCTCCGGCAAATGCCGAGAAAGACCCTTCAGTGTGAAGATGTCCTAGAGCCTTGGGTTGACTTGGGCTGTGGTTCCTTCTGTTGTTGCGTTGTAATCTCGATGTGGAAACTTCGTTGAAGTTCTGCATTAATTGGCTCGTCTCGCTGGTTGTACAGCAACAAGATGAGTTAAGGATGTTACCAATTGTTGGTGAAGACAAATCCAATAACCAGCGTAGGTAATGACAGCCGACAGCACGCACACGTAACGCAAAGCAGAAGGCAAATGCGACAACTGACTTGCAAGGTAAATTTGCCGTGCTTAAATAGCCATGCCATAGTCTACTTGCACACTATTGGTTAACGGCAAGTTTCGCTTTTTTCTCATTGGTGCAACGTAAATAAAATTTAATTTAATTTACGCAATATGTCGGCAATTAATTTGTGTCGTTACAGTTTATTCTATAAGACCAATACTAACAAAAGTCATTTTCCTGTACTTTGCACAGTCTAAATTATTAGTCTCGATGCTTGAGCCATTTTGCAAGCTACCAGAAAATTATTCAGTTGCTAATTTATCAAAGGCATAAGCGTTAAGACTAGAATTGTACTGACTTCTGATGTGAGGTTTCCTTTTAAAAACGCTTCAATTAAGAAAACAATAGACATTTAATTTTGGTAATATAACTAATTATATGATAATCCCCGACCATAATTTCTGCTCCATGCAAATTAACTTAGAATTTGCAACATATGGAGGCTGCGGTTATTTTAAGTCTCATGCCTCTATTGTAAGCGGAGATTCCTTTAGGCAGTCTCAAGAGCACAGATTCGAAGCTTCAACAAAGCACAAAAAAGTTTAACACGAAAACATTCTAAAAATGGTCCATATTTCTTTTACGTGTTTTTACAACGACTATACAAGGAAACAAAAAGGAGAAATTTACTATAAACCGAGTTTTTTTAACTTAGTTTGAATAAATAATATTATGCATGTCCTACGTTATGGAACGTAATATAATAATTTCCTCGCGTATTATTAGTTCAATAGATTGTAAACATGATTTATGGCGGACAAAAATGTTACAGTCCCTTAACAGAGACAGTTTCTGTTAACTAAAACTTTGTAAGATGAGCCGTATAATACATAAACAGTATAGAATACCACTAGTACATGAATATCAATAAGCGCATGTAAGGATATTTTCTAGTATACAGCATGAATAAATGAAGCCTAAATTAATAATGGTTAAGGTACATGTATGTAGTTTGAAACTGTTGGGTCGTACAATGATTATGACAAACAGTTTCGAAAATCGCGTTTAGAAATGTCGCCCTTTACCTACATCATGTTTTAAATATATTCCAAAATTTCATGTTATAATCAAAGTATAATTTTCAAATTATATCGACGGTAATTATTAAATACTCAACTGGCCTTTAAAACCTTACAGTCATATTTATTCGTGTTGAGGCCCCTAACCTATTCGAGTCTGAGAGCCCCATAGATGCCAGATCGCTTGAAGTCCTAAAATTCACAGTAGGGTCTGATATGCTTATATTTCCATTCACATCTGCTAGGTTCAATTCCGCAATATCCTGCACTAACCTACTTGTGTCCTCAAATTTAATATCGGTCTCCATTTCTTATTAGTTTAACACTTAATGTTAGGCAATCGGAATGCGAAAGTTGTATCGTAATAATTCCCGAACAAATAATCTGGAAGGAGATATACGTGAACAACAGAATAATAAAATTACCTGTTCCAGAGCTTCCCTTTTATGTGTGATGTAATATCAGAATAAAAGGCAATTATAGTAGGAATATATTGTTGAGATGTATTCGTGTTACTAGAGAAAAAATGTTATAAATGCAGCAGACCAAAAGATGTCAAGACCAGTCGAGGTGCGAGACACTCGAAAACTGAAAATGGCGCACAATTCAAAGTCAAGTATTTAAACAAAGAATGTTCTGGAAAATAAAAAGAAAAAATTATTTTTAAATAAAATTCGTTACAATCAGCCATGGTGGTTTAAATTTATCAGTCAATGTTATTTTACATATGGCGGAGGATTTAACTTCCTCCACATTCGGTTCCTAATTGGCTAAGTGAATGAGAACTAGTCTGGTCCTCAAATTTACTTTTATTTACTGTTTGTGGTTATTTGCAAGGTGATATATGAGTGAATGTGGTTATTTGTCTGTATGCGTGTCTTTGTGCAGATAATTTTATCTTTGGGAAACAAAAATCTATTGACTGAGATTATGTATATTGTAAATAATTGAGAAAATTTAATTTTGAGTAGTAAATAGCAAATTTTTTTCATTTGAAACTTTCAGGGGCTTCCTTTTGATGCGTAAATACTACATTGATTTGTATTGCTATTTTCATTTGTTTTGCAAATTAATATAAAAAGACTTATAATAATTCACAAAGTTAAATATAAACCTATTAAAGCTATGCCTAATGAATTTAGGTTGCCTCATAAAGTACTTCAATTTTAGCCATAGTAAGCTAATTTTGGATAATTCGCTGACTGTCTCCAAAAAATAAATTACTAATGCTGAAATGAAACGGGCATGTTCAAATTACATATACTTTAATATTAGTGAAAACATGTGAATGCAAAATGGTAAATCATCTTTTTATTTAATTATGTTGCCAATTTTCTATTTTTACTAGAATTAGTGCAACTTAGAAGAAAACGACGGGCTTTTCAAGCGATACATCACATCTTACGAAGACCAAATTCATCGGAATGACATATTTTATGTGTTTTATAGATACATAGTTAACTTTTATGATAGTGCTGTGTTATTACCAGATTGTTTTAAAATTACAACCTCTAAATTTAATAAATTAAGTTTGTGAGCTTAAAGAAAACACCAATCCTACTGTATTTAAACAGTCGTAGAACAACAAAGCAAAACAACTGCCAGTTGCACACACTGACGCGTTTCGAATTTCCATGATCGTCATCAACGTACAAAGGTAAACTTACTAGCGAAGATCAAACCACACTGCGTATATATGGAAGGCAAAATTAGATAAGCGGCTCTCGCTTCTAGTAGACTCGCATACATTCTACTCTGATGATGATTATGGAAGGTCGAAACAGGTCAGTGCATACGACTTGCGGTTGTTTTGCTATTTTGTTTGACGACTGGTTAAATATAATGGGATTGGTGTTTGCTTGAAGCCTTCAAACTTGATTTAAAAAATTGTTACCACCACCCGCGCAATCATTGATTGTTTAATTAACTATATTGTTTATATATGTGCAGTAAGCTGCAAAAAGTTAATGTTCATGACTGCGTAAAAATTGCGCAACCGACATTTCCAGTGAAGTACAGAGTATGTGAGACTACTAGAGGTGAGAGCCTCATATCTAATTTTGCTCTCCATATATTTGCATTGTGGTTTGATCTTCGCTTTAGCAATAATTCATTGCGAAGGTGGAGGTAACAATTCTTTTAATCAAGTTTGCGAGCTTGAAGTAAATACCAATCCCATTGTATTGAACCAGTCGTCGAACAAAATAACAAAATTACCGCCAGCCACAACGCACTGACGCGTTTACACCTTCCTTGATCATCATCAGAGTACGACGACAAACTGACAATCGAAGATCAAACCGCATTCAATATATATGGAAATCAAATTTAGATATAAGGCTCTCACATCTAGTAGTCTCGCATACATTGAACTTGACAGGAAATGTCGGCTGCACAATTTCTATGCGGCCACGTACATTACCTGTTTGCAGCTTTCGCCACATATACATATATAGGCAATTCAATTTAACAATAATTGATTGCGTGGATGGTGGTAACAATTCTTTAAATCAAGTTTGCGAGCTTGAAGTAATCACCAATCCCATTATATTGAACCAGTCGTCGAACAACATAACGAAACACCGCCAGACGCAATGACTGGTTCAATACAATGGGATTTATGCTTACTTCAAACCCGCGAACTTTATTTAAAGAATTTTCACCACCACCCGCGCAATCAATAATTGTTAAGTTGTATTGCCTATGTATGTATACGTGGCGAAATCTACAAAGAGTTAATGTTCGTGACTGCATAGAAATTGTGCAGCCGAAATTGCCAGTCAAGTTCAATGTATGCGAGACTGCTAGAGGTGAGTGCAGCATATCTAACTTTGATTTCTCTATATATTCAATGCGGTCTGATCCTCGATAGTCGGTTTGCCGTCGTACTCTGATGATGATCATGGTAGGTCGAAACGCGTCAGTGTGCTGCGGCTGGCGGTAGTTTTGTTATGTTGTTCGACGATTGGTTAAATACATTGGGATTGGTATTTACTTCAAGCTCGCAAACTTGATTTAAAGAATTGTTGCCACCACCCGCGCAATCAATTATTGTTAAATTTTATTGCCTATATATGTATATGTGGCCATAGCTGCAAACTGTTAATCTTCGTGACTGCATAGAAATTGTTCAGCCGAAATTGCCAGTCAAGTTCAATGTATGCCAGGTGAGGGCCTCATATCTAACTTTGATTTCCGTATTTATTCAATGCGGTCTGATCCTCGAAATTCAGTTTACCGTCGTACTCTGATGATGATCATGGAAGGTCGATACGCGTCAGTGCGGTGAGGCTGACGGTACTTTTGTTATGATCTTCGCTTGTCAGTTTGCCGTCGTACTCTGATGGTGGTCATCAAAGGTCAAAACGTTTCAGTGTGTGAGATTGGCGGTTGTTTTGCTACGTTGTTCGACGTGTAGTTTAATATAATGGGACTGGTGTTTACTTCATGCTCGCATACTTGATTTAAAAATTTGTTATCACCACCCGTGCAATAATTGATTTTTTAATTGTATTATCTAAATTTAATAGTTTGTTTCAACGGGGGACACCTAAAATGAGTCATTCCAAAATAGTAAAAGGTTTATAACATGCGTTGAAGTAGAACCCAACAAATGTAACACTTTTATATTATTTTTGGCGCCCCAAGGACCAAATTATAATAAATAGGACCAGACGAACAAACCAAAATCAGCGTGAATGGAATGTACAATTTAATGTGCACGTTCGTTTCGTGATTACCGGCGACTCATCAAAATGAGCCGGTGTTACGCACTGTACACACTAGATCTTTTGGTGAGGAGTGTTGGAAAATTGGACGGTTTAATCTACTAAACGAATGTGTTCGCCAGATTAAATATTGTTTGTTGCGGAGACCTAATATATATGCAAGTATGTATTAGGTGTTGCGAACCTAGTAACAAATTAGTTAGACAGATGATAACCAGCAGTTGCATGCATGATCCGAGACATTCAGCTTGTAGCATGAGACTTCCATCAGTAGGAGCCGGTATTACGCCCTTTAACCACTATATATTTGGGTGAAGAATGTGGGATAATAGGACGATACCATTCACCCAAATATATAGTGGTTAAAGAGCGTAATACCGGCTCCTACTGATGAGTCGCCAGTAAGCACGAAACGAATATGCATGAGATTATACTTTCCGTTCATGCTGTCTTTGGTTTATCTTTCTGGTAACAACTGAACTAATTTGTTACTAGGTTCGCAAAACCTAATACATACTTGCATATATATTAGCTCTTCGCACCAAACAGTATTTAACTGTAATATATTGAATTGAATGATGTCATGCTTACCGCGAAATATGATAACTGATATCGATGAATGCCAGAGTGTATGGTTTAACTGGAGTAACAGGTGTTCGGAAATTGTTGTAATTCTCAATTTGGGTGAACTTTAGCATAAATTTATATCCATCAGGTTGGTACCATGTACCGACTCGGAAACCATAGTGTTAGTACCATGTACCATTTCGGTACAATAATGTTGGTATCGGTTACTAACACAATAGCTATAGTGTTAGTATCCTTTACAGACTCGGTATATATATTATATAGTGTGAGTTAGCGTTGAAGTCGCATTGTCGTAGACTTTATATGATGCTAGCTTCACTATTGCAGGTTTACACATTCGTCTATGAGATTGTACCATCCTATTATCCCACATTCTTCACCCAAATATATAGTGGTTAAAGGGCGTAATACCGGCTCCTACTGATGAGTCGCCAGTAAGCACGAAACGAATGTGCATGAGATTATACTTTCCGTTCATGCTGTCTTTGGTTTATCCTTCTGGTAACAACTGAACTAATTTGTTACTAGGTTCTCAACACCTAATACACACTTACTGTGCACCAGATGTACTAGGGCTAAATTCATATAAAGACTTCAACAATACGATTTGCAAGCCAACGCACTATATATAATGTATACCAAACCTATAAAGTGCAACAATATTAAAGTTAAGCCGGTACCTAATTAAACACTACGGTTACTCAATAGGTATGAGGTATCAACAGTATGGTTTCCGAATCGGTAAATGGTACCAATTCAAGGATATTATGATATGCTAAATTTCGACAAAATTAAGAATTACAGCTAATTTTGAATGCCTAGTAATCTAGCCAATCCATGCGCTCTGACCTTAATCGTCTTCAGTTATCTATTTTCGCGGCATCCATGAAATACTTCATTTAAATTTATAAAAGTTTTTGCTTAAAGCGGAGAACAAATATTTATGCAATTGCATATTAGATGTTGCTCACGTAGTAACAAATTTGTTTAGATAGGACTATAAAGGTAAGACAAATTCAGCAGGAACGTAAGGTATAATCTAATGTACTCATTCGTTTCGTTATTACTGGTGACTCATTTGTAGAAGCCGGTATTACGCCCTATATCCATTATATATTTGGGTAAGCAATATGGGAGAGTTGGAAGGTACAATTTCATATACGAATGTGTATACCAGCAGTAGTGAAACTAACTTCATATAAAGTCTTCGACGATTCGACTTCAAAACCGAATGACTATATATAATATATACGGACCCTGTAAAGTGTACCAACATTATGGTGATTGCTTCGATACCTGATATCAAAATAATGGTTGCCGAATAGGTACATGATACCACTACTAGTGTTGCCAAGTCGGTACGTGGTACCAACAAAATGGATTTTATGATATGCTTAATTTTAACAAAATTGAGAACACCTGTTACTCCTGAAAATCCATATATATATATATATATATATATATATATATATATATATATATATATATATTGTTGACTTGATTGATATCAGTTAAGGCAGTAACCATTACATCATTCAATTAAATCTATATCAATTTCCGTTTGTTGCGGAGAGCTAGTTATTTTGCAATTGTATATTAGATGTTGCACATCTAGTAACAAATTAGTTCAAATAGGACCAGAAGGTCAAAACAACATCAGCATGAACTGAAGGTATACTCCCATGTGCATCTTCCTTTCGTGAATACAGGCGACATATCTGTAAGTGCCGGTATAACGCCCTATACCCACAATATATTTGGGTAAGTAATTTTGGACAATTGGAAGATACAATCTCGTATACGGTTGTGTATACGAGCTAGCTTCATATAAAGTCTTCGACAATGCGAAGCCAACCTACTATATATGATATAAATGGCGCCTCTGTAGGGTACCAAAACTACAATTATTGAGTCGATACCTGATACCTACACTTCGATTTCCGAGCTGGTATATGGTACCAACACAGTGGATTTTTAGATATGCTAAATTTCACCAAAATTGAAAATTACAACTACTTCTGAATACCTGTTATTCCAGCAAATCCAAGTCAATGGCTAATGTCAGAAAATGATGACAGAAAGTATGTAAAATATTTATTGTACTTATTATGAGTTAGTAGCCAATTTTTATTTATGGAAAAGACGAATCTGAATATCAAAGCTAAATTTAACGTTGATTATAAAAATTGGTTTTCTAAATAAATTGTGGCTATTTAAGAAGCAAAGGTAACATTAATAAAGCTGGATTCAACAGTCACTAAGAGAAAAATCCGTAATTATGAATTTATATAAATCTGCAGAGTTACGATTCGCTTATTTAGATTCCTATTTTAGGCCTTTATTCCATTTTCTACATAACATAGAAAATTTAAATTACCGTTGACAACAAATGCCTGAGTAATTTATGAACGCTTAAGATTTGATAATTTTTCGTTCGCACAATATAAAGTCTTGAATTTAAAATCTGCTTTCAAATCTCCGTTGAATGAATCCTTTCATTTCCGTGAGACGATTATAATTTTGATTTGGATTTACTTTTTGTTCTGTCGACTGAACATTTCATTGTTTTCGTGGCACTTAGCGAAATGCCATGTTACACATTCCACGCTCAAAGAGATACAAATGATAACGCATTTTAGTTTTCTGTGAATACGTGTTTCCAATAATTGGTTATTCGTCGCTTGAAATGTGATGAAAGATATTGAAAATTGATGCAAATTTAATCGCAATTTGCATCTAACAACTAATGATAGAATGATCATTTCTATTTTCTCTGTTGATCATATTTTAACAGCCTACACCGCGTTCTCGCCATTTTTTGATACATAATTATTTTGTGTTACCAGTGTTTGTTAGTTGTGATTTGCTGAATATACAGCTGAAACAAATTCTGTTGCATTTTCGACTTATAGTGAATTTTTTTGGGTTTTGAATTATTATTATTGCGTGCTTCCAATAATTGTCGTCACTTTGCTTAAATAATGATGTAATTATTTTGTAGCTCAAAGAAAATTCAATTTTTGTGCATAAAAGCTTACTTTCCTCATTCTTGGGATGTTATATGTACGCGTATTTCTTATTTGGCTAATCCTTCATTTCTCCGTGATCTTATTAATTTCGAGCTCAAACAAATGAAATCGTATTTTCCAATAAAACGTATTCTCGTCATTTTGGTACTTTTCATGATTCCGTGCTTCGAATGATTGTTCATTTCTTTCTTAAATAATGATTTAATTATTTCTTATATCAAATAGGGGCATTTGCATATTGCGTTTGATTAATTATACTATTAATTTAATACTTTTTTCTGTTTGTATTATTTATAGGATTATCTAATTGTTAGCGCGGGTGGTGGTAACAATTCTTTAAATCAAGTTTGCGAGCTTGAAGTAAACACCAATACCATTGTATTTAACCAGGCGTCGAACAACATAACAAAACTACCGCCAACCGCAACGCACTGACGCGTTTTGACCTTCCTTGATCATTATCAAAGTACGACGGCAAACTGACTGTCGAGGATCAAACCGCATTGAATATATATGGAAATAAAATTAAGATATGCGGCTATTTAGGATTTGTCATATCTGCGGGCTACCAATGATTGTCGATTCTTTTCTTCAAATGTAATGCAATATTGCTAAGCTCACAGTGGCGCAATTGCGTTTTGCGTCTCAAATCTATTTCTCTTCTTTTCATACTGTGTTCTGCATAAGTCAAAATTACCATTGACCAACCATTTTTTCTTTTTTATATTGTCACATTTAACTACGCTGCTTGTAGAATGGGTTTTAATTTGATTCAAAAACACATTATTACTCAATATGAATTTCAAACAAAATAACATATTAGTGTTCTTGCTTTATGTTTTCATCCGACATTACTGGAGATATGAACAAAAAAAAACAAAAAAGAAGTCATGCTGAAAAAAAGAACTTTTAACGCTAATATTAAACGGAGTTATATTAGTAAAAAAAATTTAAAAAAAACAAAAACGTATCTAAGCCCAATTTTACACTGGGTTTTAAAAGCCCCACGGTGATGCCAATGCAGAACAACTTTTTTTTGCTTGCTGGGTTCTGGATTTAGCCTGTACAAAGATGTTAAATATTTCGTTGTTAGTTTTAATGTTTTGTTTATATAGACTAATTCGTATGTGAATTAATAAATAGGTGTTTACGAAAAAGTTGTCTATGCAAACTATTTAGGTTTTATCAATTAAAAGTTATACTTTATTTTCAAGTCCATAACGCGGATATAAAAAATGAACCATAACGTTAGTGGATATCGGTTATATATCACATTGAAAATGGGCCACTATTAGTTGCAGAAATTCGAACAATATTACCATTTATTATATACTTATAATCAATGTATTCCTACTAGTGCAAGTAGACAGAAAACTGGCTGGTAATAATGATATGCACTATTTTCTTTACAAAATAAAAGAACAGTTACTAATACTACTCCATTTTCTAGGATAGTTTTAGAAAAAACCCAACAGACGAGTGAACAACTTTTCTCCAACTGCTGAACACATTTTCTATTTCCGCACATTCCTCAACCAATGGGTAAAAAGCGTAGTACCGGCTCCTACTGATAAGTCGCCAGTAAACACGAAACGAATGTGCACGAGATTATATTTTCCGTTCATGTTCTCTTTGGTTTATCCAACTGCGCTTTTCATTTGAATTAATTTTTTACTAGGTGCAAAACGCCTTCAACACAGTTGCATATTTATTAGTTTTCCGCTAAAAATAGTATCTAATTGTTAAATATAATTAAATGATGTCATAATTACCGCGAAATGTGATAACTGATATTGATCAAGGCCAGAGTGTATGGATTTGCTGGAGTAACAGGTGTTCAGAAATAGTTGTAATTCTTAATTTGGTTCACTTTGACATACATTGAAATCCATCCTGTTGGTACCATGTACCATAATTTTGGTATCAGGTAATGACATAATAGCCCTAGTTTTGGCACCCTTCGCAGACTCGGTATATTTATTATATTTGGCGAGTTAGCTTTGAAATCGCACGCGAAGACTTTATATGAAGTTAGCTTCACTACTGCAGATTTACAAATTTGTATAGGAGATTGTAGTCTCCTATTTTCCTACATTCCTCATAAAAAAGGCGTTATTGCGGCTTCTACTGATGAGTCGCCAGTAAGCACGAAACGAATGTGTACGAGATTATACTTTCCGTTCATGCTGTCTTTGGTTTATCCTTTTGGTCATATTTGAACTAATTTGTTACAAGATACCAAACTACTAATACATAATTTCATATATATTAGTTCTCCGTCACAATCGGTATCTTGCTGCTGAACACGCTGATTGAAAATTCATTCATCAAATTATACGGATTTAAATGCAAGAAATGAAAGCAGTGAGTTACAATATCCCTCTTCCGTTAAATTTTTTTAGAGAAAATGTCTACATTATTTGAATATATTCTGATATATTCTCTGTGACAGTTTATCCAATTATGTGCGTTTTAACTTCTGGGCTGCTTTTGCATAATGCATACATTTATTTCTTCAAAATCTTTTGCTTCTATAGAAAATAGATAAAATACTAGATAATTTTGTCCAAACTCCAATTATGGAGTGTTACTCGATTTTAAAATTGGGCATCTTTGAATTAATTATTGATTCAATGACGGGTAAATTAATAATAGAAAGCGAGATATCGCAAAATAAATAAAAAATGAGCAAATTTCTAGAATTTAATTTGTATAATAATCCAACTTATTCACATATCTTTATTTTAATTAAATTTTAATTCTATTTTCGTTATTATTTATTTATTATAAATATTTATTAAATACATCTTTTATTATTTATTTATTACAGATATTATAGATATTTTGAATACTTTTGAAAAGTGCCTGAACTTTGTACTTTAAAACAGACATTTATTTATATTCAATTGAATTTTATGAGTCAAAATGCGAACATGTATACAGCGTGAGCATATTGCTTATAATAATTCTCTGCAAAGATATAAATACATGCAATAGCCAAGTCATCAACGTTATCGTTATTATTATAATTATTACTATCGTCATCATTATCGCCATCATCGTCAATAGACGGTTCAAATCTTCCTTTTTTATCCTAACCCACAGAATGCCGGAATTGTAAACAAATGAAGTAAAATGCTCATTAATATTATCAGAATCTTGTTCATTAATAACAACATCCTAATCGATAGCATCACTATTGTAAGCATTATGCCAACGGAATCGTTTGTTAATTTATTTTGTAAGTTTTACTAGAGCCGAAATATTTTACTTCAGCCTTCCTTAATTCATGTGAAGTTATAAGCATTTTAAGTCTCATGTAAATAATAATGATCATGTTTATGTTTATCACTGTAATATTACGTGAACACCACACGTCTTTTAAAATAGTGCGATTGTGATTCTTCCAATTTCACACATTTCAATATATATATATATATATATATATATATATATATATATATATATATAGTGGTTCCTCGAGATACGATTTTAGTTCGTTTCAGAACCGAGATCGTAAGTCAATCGGCTCATATCTCAAACGAATTTCTCCCATTCAAAATAACTGAATTGGATTTAATCCGTATAGGACATATGAACAATCCCCAACCCGTTGTAAATTATGAATAAATATATGTTTTTAAATAACATAATTAACAAATACATAACAAAATATGAAATAAAGAAATAAAAGAGTTATTTAGCATAATAGTCTTACTTTGGAGACAGACGAGTGTGGTTAACGAAGGTGAACGGCAAGGTGGAGGGAGGAAAGCAGTAGTTTCACCATTTCCTCGTGGATATTTGTCCTTAATTGAGAGAGAATTGTGGCTCCTTTTGCTGGTGTAGCACTCTTTATGGCATCCTTCTGCGTCAATATCGTACAAATTGTCAATGTACTACGGTCATAGGTCTTTGCGAATTCAATAACTCTTACGCCACGCTCATGTTTTTTTTCTATTATTTCTTGCTTTAGTTCTATCGACATTATCCTCTTCTTCCTGTCACCATTGTCCTTAGCACTCACTTTCTTCGGGCCCATGATAACATACAAAAAGTTCGGTAATCACGCAAAAATCAAGCAAAAAAGAGTACAGCACACAAGATACACTTCGATTCAACTGGGTAACACGTGCGAATGAGCGAGAGATTCTCTCGGATGATGTTCGACCCTGCGCGCCCGCTAGCGTGACGCTCCGGAAACACGGATCGTATCTCGGATTTGGGCTCGTATCTCGAGGTACCACTGTATATATATCAATTTAACATCAATTTTATATAAATTTGATATAAGAATTGGCTTTGAAAACAATATGCGTTAAGAGCAGCTAAGTTGTTTAACACACACTGCATCGTGTGATGGTTTCTATCTACTTAAGCAGATCAATAGCTACGGTTGAGTGTAAATATTTGAAAGATTACATAAAGCAAAATTTTTCCTTGATCAAAGCAAATGTTGAGGAGACACATAACAGCCCAAATTCTGTTAGAGTCTGGATTTATATCTTCACGTACAAGCACAATAACGCTATCAAATCTCGTGTAAATGCCCCAGCTTCAAGTAAATGCCTTACGACGTTACAATCTCGGTTAAAGTGCCACAGATATAAAGTTATTGTACTGATAGGAGGCTCTTAACAGGGCCGGTCGTGCGTTCTCTGGCAAATGCCGAGAAAGATCCTTCAGTGTGAAGATGTCCTAGAGCCTTGGGTTGACATGGGCTGTGGTTCCTTCTGTTGTTGCGTTGTAATCTCGATGTGGAAACTTCGTTGAAGTTCTGCATTAATTGGCTCGTCTCACTGGTTGTACAGCAACAAGATGAGTCACGGATGTTGCCAATTGTTGGTGCGAAGACAATCCAATAACCAGCGTAGGTGATGACATGCCGAAAGCACGCACACGTGGCGCAAGCAGAAGCCAAAGCGACAACTGACTTGCATGGTAAATTGCCGTGCTTAAATAGCATGCCAATATGTCTACTTGCACACTATTGGTTAAACGGGAAACGGCTTTCGCTTTTTTCTCATTGGTGCAACGTAAATAAATTTGAATTTAATTTACGCAATATGTCGGCCATTGATTTGTGTCGTTACAACACTTTCCTCTCTGAAAAAAAAGGAAAAAAAAAATCCTCTCTGCGAGGCTAGATAAGAAATGCATGACAGAGTTCGAACCAAGTTAAGCAAAAATATGAGTGAACCATAAGTGCTGGGCTTAAATATGCTTGTTGGTTGCTTCAACAATGATATGATGCCAGGTAACCACTAGGAATTGCTACACAAATTGTTAGCTCTAGTGGCCGGTCATACCGCGTGAGGCAAAATAGAGCAGTGTAAGATTTGGGAGCCACAGCGTGAAGATTTCGAGGTAAATCGCCTCTGAAGTTGCCAGGTTTAAGTTAAAACCTAGGCAGGCTGGATCGTCGTCAATGCGTTTGTATACGACCAAAGGAGCTAGAGTGTGTGCTCGACGTTGTGGTCATGATATTTGTAGAGTGGTCTTTGTGCAATTGATGAAGTTGAGATATGCATTGAAAGTGGCCTGTACCATGATATGAAGCTGATAACTACTTAGTGTTGCTACACGAAAGCGTTAGCTCCAAGTAGCTGGTCATACCAAAATGGGCAGTGTGATGTCATGTGTGAGAAATACATTATAATGTAAAAATATATACATTAAAATCAAAGGTAACTGCATAAAAATATGTACACGAACATTGCCTCAGAGATGGCATAATACCAAAGAACTGTTCAAAAATGCTACACAATTGTTAGCTAAGAACAGCTGGTTATGCCACGTGAGACAAATGCGAAAAATAACGTAAGGTTAAAAAATTTTGATACGTAATGTTAATGTTTAAAAAAATCAATTACGCGTTATACAAAGCAGGCTATTGAGATTGTGGGCAGACGGAGCCTGAGACGTGTGTAGAAGGTTGAACGCTCTCAGGATCAGGCGGTTCGATAAACGGTTTCAACCTATCTATGCTTACTGATGTCGGTGTAGCGCCTTGCATAATAATGAAGTATTTTGGTTGTCTGAGCAAAATCGAGTAAGGACCGCGATAATTTGGTTGTAGTGGTGCAACAGCATTGTCGTTGCGAACGAGTACTCTCTTGCAGCTGTGGAGCTGTGGGTGAACGAAGACTGGACGAGGCGTATGTCTCGGCTGCTGTTCAGACATGTTACCGAAATGAAGTCGAAGGCGGGTAGCTTCGTCTTGTGGGTCATCTTGTGCCGGTAGTAGACGTGGGAGCTGACTAGGCAGGCGTAGATCCATGCCATACAAGAGTTGTGACGCAGACGTTTTAATGGATTCACGAGTACGGGAACGCATGGCAAGCAGAACTAAAGGTAGTGCATCGACCCAGTTGCCATTAATGGACGAGGATGCTAAAGCAGCTTTGAGTTCCCTATGCATTCTCTCTACCATACCGTTAGCTTGGGGATGGTAGGCAGTCGTCTGGCGTAAGATGCATCCCATGTACCGCAAGGTGGTTTTGAAACGATCAGATGAGAAGCAAGTGCCTCTGTCCGTGATTACCTCATTGGGAACACCATAATTGGATATCCATGCAGAGATAAAACCGTTAGTTACTTCGTCTGCAGAAATGGTGCCAAGAGGTAATGCCGCAGGCCACCGTGTAAATCTATCGATCATAGTTAGAAGGTAGCTGAAACCTTGAACCTTTGTCAGATGAACTATGTCGATGTGGACGATGGCTAGGCGAGAAGTTGTTCGAAAATGTTGCAACTTAGAACGAGTATGCTCGTGTGATCTTGTTTTTCTGAAAAATAGCACACTCGGAGACCCATCGTTTAACGTCTTCCTAAGTCTGTGACCCCAGAAACGATCTGTGAGAAGTCTGACAGTCGCTTGGCTTCCTAGGTGAGAAATTGAGTGAATTGAGTCGAAAACGTTTCTCTGAAGGCTGGTCGGCAGAACTGGCTTGTTGGGCTGCGTACCCGTGAAGTAAACAATTGGTAAGCCTTCCCAGAGACGGCATATGAACTTGGTTGGGTGACGAGCTATTGATCTTTGAATGTGAATGCCACAGCGTTGTTCCGTTTGCAGGAGAAATGGCGTTAGTGCAAGTTCACTGAGTGTCACGGAGTTGACAGTGAATGGCGACGGCGAAGGTGGTTGGAGCGAGACGTCTGGCCTGGAAAGGGCATCTGCAATGAAGTTCTGTTTGCCCTTGTCGTGAAAGATGTCAAATTGCCATTCGCTTAGACGTGAAAGCTGTCTTTCTACTCGGGCAGGGTACTTGGCGATAGATGAAGTTGCGTTTCGAAGTGCGCTAACTAATGGTGCATGATCTGTGAAAACAACATCTGCTACTGCCAATGATGCTGATAAAATGGCGCACTGAGTCGTGGATGGCGAGAAGTTCTCGACCGAAAGTGTCGTACCTCGTTTCTACTGGTTGGACAGTGCGCCAGTAGAAACTGATACGCTTCAGAACTCCGTCGATCTCTTGTTCCAAAGTGGCTCCAATAGCGAATTCAGAAGCATCTGTCGTGAGTAGAAATGGTCGTTGAAAATCTGGATGTGTTAGAATTGTGGCATTTGCTAACGAGTTGATGGCGAGTCGAAGTAATTCCTCGTCTTCGGATGACCAAGCAATGATGGAATTCTTGCTAAGTCCTTTTCGGTTCCGCAGGTGCCTGCACAAAGGATAAAGTTGTCTTGAAAGGCCCGGAAGGAACTTGCGATAGTAGTTTAGTACTCCCAGGATTTTCTGCAACTCGCTAACAGTCCTCGGTGACTTGATATTCTTGATTGAATTCGCCTTTGACGGCAAAGGTTGAATACCTTGTGGCGTGATACGATGTCCTAAGAAGTCCACGGATGTAGTTGCAATCTGCGTCTTGTCACAGTTGATCTTGAGTTCGTGGTTGGATAAGCGTGAGAGGACATTTCGTAGATGTTTCGCATGAGATTCTAGATCTGGACTGAATACCATAATGTCATCGAGATATGACATACAATAAGCAGAGTCGTCGCGAAGTATGTTGTCCATGAATCTTTGAAATGTCTGTGTAGCACACTTAAGTCCAAAAGGCAAGTAAAGATATTCGAAAAGGCCAAATGGAGTGATGACTGCAGTCTTTTTAATATCCTCTGTTGCTACCGGGATGTGATGGTAGGCTTATCTGAGGTCAATCACTGAGAAGAAATTGCTGCCGTTGAATTTTTTATGTAAGGTGTTAATATTTGGAATAGGATATGCATCAGATTTTGTCACTGAATTTAGCTTACGGTAGTCTCCGCAGGCTCTGTACATCCGTTTGATTTGGAGACTAAATGCAGTGGTGACGCCCATGAACTTTTCGTTGGTCTCATGATACCCTCTTCCACAAGCCTTTAGAATTCTTCTTGGGCAGCTTTCAGCTTAGCAGGGGCCAGCGGTCGCTTCTTGAGTGCAATAGGTTGTCCTTCTGTGACGATTTGGTGCATCGTGTTGGAGACTCGTAGCTCTGACTTGTTAAGATCGAAAAGCGACTTGTCTTTTTGAAGAGCTGCTGATATCTGTGCTGATTGATGCATTGGGGTTGGCTGAATGACCTGTAACTCCAAACGCTCGGAGGCAAGTGTCCAAAAACTTTGCTCAAGTCCGGTGGAGGGGTCGATGATCTTTTGATTGGCAAGATCAACAATGAGCCGAAATTTCAGAAGGAAATCAAGGCCTATTATATTATGTGAGACCTTGGCAATGATGAAATTGTGAGAAAATTCGCGTCGTAGACCTATGTTGAGTGTGCGGTACCGGCAGCCATAAGTTGGTATGGGCTCGCCTGTAGCTGTTGCGAGAAGAACGCCTAGCGACATCTCGGCCATTGAATCACCCTTGAGAACTGAGACTGCTGCATCTGTGTCTACGATGAACTCTTCGCCAGTTTTGAAATCAAGAAGGTGCAGAAGCTCGTTGGGCTGTTTGGCCGGGTCATGCAAACAAGTAGGCTGGTGATTGCGACCGGCGTTGTCCGTTTGGTTCTCTATGTGAAAAATTCGGCGTGGACGAAAAGAGTCGACAGGGATGTCGGATTGTAATTGGTTTCTTCCCTGTGGCGCCGTTGATGCCGTTGATGCGCAGAAAGTACGGTCTTCTACTTCCTGCGCCAGACGTTTCCCGATCCTGATGCACCCTTGCGCCTGTGGTCTGTTGTCCTTTCCGTCAACTGTGGAAATTGGCACTCATTCGGAAATTCTTCGGAACGACAAAGACAGACTTGGCATGAATAAAAAAACTTCTGGTGGTTATAACACCAGTTCTTTGGGGCATATTTATTAAAGGATTGCGGAGATCTCGATCGCCGCCTACCGTTATAATTGGGCTTAGGAACGAATTTGGGTCGAGCATTCACTTGATTTAGCTCGGATTTGGTAATGGCCAATCCTTCTAGAACTTTAGCCATGTTCGCCACTGTCCTCTCTAAAGAGGAGAGTCTATCATCTTGCGGGGGTGAAGAAAAGGATGATGGATTCACTTTGGGTTCCAAAACCCTATATTCTAATCTCACATCTCTCAGATAAGTCATCTATAGAGAGAGTGTTGGGGAGCTGTCTGGCAAAGAGTTTTAATGTTTGGGGAAGATTGTTAATAAAAACAACCTTAGCCTCATGGTCAGAAATATTGGTTTTATACCAACGTTTCCGTAATTCCCTCAGAATTTCGATGGGGCCAAGGTTTGGCATGTCTAACTGCGCATATTTATTTATTATCTGCTCAGTTTCCGTGGGCCCAAGCAAGGATTCTACTTCGTTTTGTAGGCCCAAAATGGGATTAGGTAGCTTCCTAATGGCCTCAAGCTTAGGATAAATCCGTCGCTGCAATTCAGAAGGTAGTTTAGCAAAAACCTTCGACAGTTTTTGATGACTGTCATAATCAGGAAACGGGGAGAAAGCGGAGTCTACGCGCATAAAGAATAGTTCACTATCTCCATCCCAAACAGGAACATCAGTATCTAAAATTGGACTTGACATTCTAACAATCTTACGGGATCTTGAAAGCATAAATTTATAAGCAAGATGAAAATGAATAGATATACTTTAACGAAACGCTTACCCACTAACAGCTTCCACAGTTGAAAGAGTCTTCCGCAGTTGAATGAGCGCAGAACACAGATGAATTAGTTCCTTCACAAAACACGTCACATTAACTGCTTCCAAAAATTGAAATTTTCCGCAATTGAGCCTGTCGAGTACGTACGGTGCAGTTTTGTACGTAGGAAAGTTGAAAAGAGCATATACCCAAAAAAATTCACCAGAAGTCCACGAATTTAGAGAGAACACGTATACCCAATAAAATTCCCAGAAGACCACGTTTTTAGAGAGAACATGTATACCCAACAAAATTCCCAGAAGACCACGACTTTAGAGAGAAGATGTATACCCAACAAAATTCCCAGAAGACCACGACCAGAGTAAAGAAGACGTAAACGCAAATGTTAATCTATTTTTATCCCAAATAAATGAGAAAGAAAGTCAATTTTATTTATACCAAAAAACAGTACAGTACTCAATATCCTGGTGCGGTCGCCAATTTTGTAAACGCCCCAGCTTCAAGTAAATGCCGTACAACGTTACAAACTCGGTTAAAGTGCCATAGATATAAAGTTATCGTACTGATAGGGGCCCTTAACAGGGCCGGTCGTGCGTTTTCCGACAAATGCTGAGAAAGATCCTTCAGTTTGAAGATGTCCTAGAGCCTTGGGTTGCTTGGGCTGTGGTTCCTTCTGTTGTTGCGTTGTAATTTTGATGTGGAAACTTCGTTGAAGTTCTGCATTAATTGGCTCGTCTCGCTGGTTGTACAGCAACAAGATTGGTGTCACTGATGTTGCCAATTGTTGGTGAAGACAATCCAATAACCAGCGTAGGTGATGACAGCCGACAGCACGCACACGTAACGCAAAGCAGAAGGCAAACGCGACAACTGAACTGCATGGTAAATTTGCCGTGCTTAAATAGCCATGCCATAGTAATATATGTCTACTTGCACACTATTGGTTAACGGCAATTTTCGCTTTTTTCTCATTGGTGCAACGTAAATCAAATTGAATTTAATTTACGCAATATGTCGGCAATTTATTTGTGTCAGAATATAATTCGCATATATTTGATTACAATTTTAAACATTCATTAAAACGTTAAGCTAAATTCTAGTATATGATGCTTATAAAATCCTACTTAAATGTATTTTGAAGATACATCATGTAACGTGTTTTACTTTCATAAAATTAAATGTAACTCTTTTGGACGTTTATTATTGAATATTGTTCGTGGCAGGTTTATAGAAATTTTCATCCATATCTTTGAACTAAGTCGTTTTCTCACCATTTCGAAAAGAAAAACTATAGATTATTTAACAAATATTTGGTTCAGAAGCTGGCATATATGCTGTGAAAAATCTGCTGCTTTCATTGCATATTTTACTGAGAGGTAAAAATAGACACTAAAATTAAAGAAATATATTTTTTAGATGGCTGCACATTGTGCTCATTGCATGTTGATTGACTATAGTCATATAACATAGGTAGATAATGTACACTTGTTAGCATAAATCTACAAACTGCCGATTGTCCATCATTCTTGGAGCATGATTAATTCCATCTATTTATGATATAAATGCACTAGGTAATGTAGGATCATGGTATTGACCTTAAATACCCAAAGGTTTAGATAAGTCGCACATAAGCACACAGGTTCCAGTTTCTATAACAAATTTAAGTTTAATAGCAAAATTTCTACAATATTTAGTTTGTAAGTATAAACAGAATGTTGCACAAGTAAGCAAAGGAACTCGTCAAATACTCAAACGAATATTGGTTGCGCGGGCGGTGATAAAAATTATTATAATCAAGGTTGCGTTCTTGATATAAACAACTGACACATAAATTACTTACATATGTCAGTATAAACTAAGAATTGTATAGTGTAGAAAAGGCAATTCACCAGTAGACCGGTTTCGTCCTTATTGGGAACTCATCATGTACTGGCAAGAATACTCGCCTGAATTTTACGCTATCAGAACTGTAACCAAGGCAAATCTGCTTTGGGGTTTTGCACTTATTCCCTACTCTATCCCTGCTGTAGACTACACGCAATTTTAAAATATATACTAACTTAGTATTTTAGGTTTAACTTTCATTCCCTTAGAGCATACTTAACATTCATGACCATGTTAAGTTCGAATTATACGGTTCTGATATGTATATGTGTATGAATGTATACGTTTTCAAATAAGAAAATTATTTAATTTTAATCAAGGTTGCGATCTTGATATAACAACATAACCCATTATGTACAAACATTTGTCAGTATAAAATAAGTGTGGATAAGTAAAATAATCCAGTAAACAAGTTTTTTCCTTATTGGGAATTCATCACGTACTGTCCAGAATTAGCCACGGATATGGATTGAACCTGGGCACGTATACTTCGTAATCTGGTGCGCTAACCAGTGACAGTATGTAATGAGTTCCTAATAGGGAGTAAACTGTTATATTGGATATATTTCCTTTTACCTCACTGGTTAGAGCACCAGATTCCGAATCTGACGTGTCCATGCTCGAGCTATGCCCGCGGCAAATTGTGGATAGCATGTGATGAATTCCTACTAAGGAAAAAACTGGAATACTGGATGAATTGCATTTTCCACACTATAATATACTTAGATTCTACTGACAAATATATGTACATAATGTATCAGATGTTTATATCAAGATCGGAAACTTGATTAAAAATAATTGTTATCACCAATGTTCGTTTAATTATATAAATGAAATATTTGTTTACGGGCTTATTTTTAAATCCCTATATATCATATAGAGGCGATTTATCAACTAAGTTATTAGAGAAATGGAACATGCATTGTTTTTTAAGAGAATGAGTAATCTATATAAATAGTAAAAAAATAAAGTATGTATTAATTTTAAAAAATTTAAATAAAAAATATTGCTAAACTCAATTTTGCATGGGGCATGAAAAGCACCATGTTAATGCTATTAGACGAACAAATTTTTCTTTTGTATAGATTGATGAACTCGCTTAGAAATATTGAAAAATATAAACAAACAGTTTTAATTTGAATTTGATAGCGCTTTGATGACATGGGGCAATTTTCATCGGGGAAAATTTAGTTTATTTATTAATGTACATGGAACAGGAATCTAACTTCGCACAAAAAATATTGTTACGTGCTCCGTCCAGCATAAATTGAACTGTCCACTGCAACTGCTTACATATAATTGACAACAGTAACAATTCTTATTATAGATACTGTTAGATGCAGATTGCAGTGAAAATATAACTTTCACACAACTTAGAGGAAATTAGGTTAAGGAAATTAGCAAAGCTAAGTTAACCGCTGAATTCATGAACACCAAGTCGGAATGCAACTTATCTTTTATGTATTTCATTGTCTCTTCAACTTTGTATTATAAGTGGAGTATACACCGGTTTTCTATCAATTGTATACCCTTATATATATATATATATATATATATATATATATATATATATATATATATGTAATTAGGAAAGAACACAGTAATAATAAAGTGGATAAAAGGACATTTATTTCATTGAATACTATCATCCTTATATAATTATAATATACTTGTGTAGCTTTATTAAAAGGCATGGGCATTATAAATTTATATATATATATATATATATATACTTATATATATATAAAATATCATACAACTCAATCTTAACATATTCAATTGGAGAATTGTAGAGGTATCTTATTACATGACGTCTTAACTAAAACTTTCTTTTATTTCAAAGTACGATAGCTGTTGAAATGTTTATATTTCACTTTCTATGTTTATTATGGAAGCCTGAACTACATAATGCACCATGATTTCTACGTTCTGGCAAAATATATAGAAAATCTGGGTTATCATCCTTTATTTGTTAATTGTAAATCTATTATTCTGATGCTATTTATTTAAGTAATTAAACAGTTCTCCATCATGCGTACAGCTAACACAGACCAAAAATACATCATCAACATAGCAGTACAATAGATTCATTTCACATAATATTTCTGAAACTTTACATTCCAACATACAAATAAAATTTTTTCCATGATCGGAGCCAAAACCGAATATATCTTTAGATCATTCTTTTCTGTATAGTTGGCTTTTGAAAAGGAATTCGGTATGCGAACAACACAGACATACTAATCTTCACAACTGGAGTTCACTTAGTTTAAAATATAGTACATTTTTCCTGAAAAGACTGCGAGATAAGCTCAACTGTTTATCCTAAATGTAATATTAAATAATAATCCAACACAAAATAATAAATACTTGCATATATATTAGTTCTTCGCAACAAACAGTATTTAACTGTAATATATTGAATTGAATGATGTCATAGCTTACCGCGAAATGTGATAACTGATATCGATGAAGGCCAGAGTGTATGGTTTAACTGGAGTAACAGGTGTTCGGAAATTGTTGTAATTCTCAATTTGGGTGAACTTTAGCATAAATTTATATCCATCAGGTTGGTTTCATGTACCGACTCGGAAACCATAGTGTTAGTATCCGGTACTCATCGACATAAAAAAGGTATCAGTTACTAACACAATAGCCATAGTGTTAGTATCCTTTACAGACTCGGTATATATATTATATAGTGTGAGTTAGCATTGAAGTCGCATTGTCGTTGACTTTAGATTATGTTAGCTTCACTATTACAGGTTTACACATTCGTCTAGGAAGTTGTACCGTCCTATTATTCCACATTCTTCTACCAAATATATAGTGGTTAAAGGGCGTAATACCGGCTCCTACTGATGAGTCGCCAGTAAGCACGAAACGAATGTGCACGAGATTATACTTTTCCGTTCATGCTGTCTTTGGTTTATCCTTCTGGTCACAACTGAACTAATTTGTTACTAGGTTCGCAAAACCTAATACATACTTACAAAATAAACACATTCAAGTCAAGGTTACGATCATGATATAAGTATCAGTCCAATTATATATATATATATATATATATATATATATATATATATATATATATATATATATATATATATATATGTGTGTGTGTGTATTTGGCAGTATAAACTAATTATTGTATGATTTACATAAGGCAATTAATTCAGTAGATCGGATTTGTCCTTACAGGAAATTCTTCACGTACAGTCTAGAACTTGCAGCGCACAGAACTCGAACTTGAACTCGTCTGCTTCGGAATATGTCGCTCTAAACAACGAGACACTCCGTCGCACATTAAATTATATTTTAAGTAAAATTGGTCTTCTTTTTTATGAAAGTCCAAATATTTTTTCGAGCTCTACTAAGGTATTAAAAGTGAATTCTTATCGCCTTCAACATGTTTGCCAACCCTTTGTATAATTTATGCGTCAGAGTATTTGTCATTGGAACAGTAGGTCTTCTAGGAATACCGGATTTTGTGACGTAAGTAAACATTAAGTCCAGGTACCTGTCTTACAACTGGCTTTAGTTGTTTGGTATCAGCAAATGTCACGTTTCACTCTGCAAGAATTTAGTTGAACAAGCACTGAATATGCTGGAGATGAAAACATTTGTCCAAATCAAGGTTCAGAGCTTGATATAAGCACTAATTCCACTATATTTATACTATTTAAGATAAACTACGCGTCGTATAATGTGGAAAAGTTAATTCATCTAGTAAACCTGTTTCCTCTTTATTGGGCAGACTTCAATTATGTCTAGAATTTGTGGCGACAGGGCTCGGTCCTGGGTATATCTGATTCAGATTCTGTGACTATCCAATGAGCTACCCTGCCGCAAGCTCCACGCATTTTCCAACTGTATTTAGACACTAATTCTTGATTAGCCTTTCCATCAGAAGTAGTAAATATGGCATCACTTTATATCGGAACTTCCAACTAACTACCTCAAATCTGTCATTTTGTTACAGACGAGATTCTACCTGGGAAAGTGGTACTGAATTGCGGCAGGTTGGCTCAGTGCTTAAAGTCCCAGTCTATAAAAAGACGTGCCCAGGTTGGAACCCTGACCGCAACAAAACGTGGTCTGTACTTGAAGAATAAAGACGAAACCGGTTTACTGGATGAATTACACTTTTTTCATTATATTATGCTTGTTTTATACTGAAAAATAATTATATGCAAGTATTTGAATTGGTTCTCATATCAAGATCGCAAATTTCATTTAAATAAGTTGAAAAAACTTCGATTTTTGTAAACTGTTGAAGTTAATTCAAAGTATCACAATTTTCATCCAAATGTTTTAACTTTAGATCTGAATTTTCTGCAGAGTTGAATCCAAATTTTTGACGGTTAGGTCTCAATTTTCAGCATTTTTGCAAAAGTAGGCGGCAAATGTTTAATTCTGTTGTACTATCTGTAAAAGACGCTTAATTGTAGATCTTTCCTATTTTACTTTTCGGCTTATTAATCAAAGGTACTAAATTTGAAGCTAACATGTTAAGTTCACGAGAGTTTAGTCTTCAATATGATGTTAAAAACTCAATACGTTAGTTCATAAATTGATGTCCAAATAGTTAATTTAAAGGTATCAGAGGGAAAATGATAGAGAGGAAGAATGAGAATACAAAATTGCATCCGTTACACGTGGTAAACGGCTATGGTCAATCAACCACCATTAAAAATAATTTCAATTTCACAGAATTTTGTGCATATTCCTTAAATCAAGTTTGCGTGCTTGCAATAAACACCAATCGAAAACACGAATCAAATAATTGTTATCACCACCCGCGCAATCAATTATTGTTTAATTGTGTGCTCATTATTTCTCAGTCACAAATTATTTGGATTTAATTTCCGCGCCAGTGAAATATTGTAATTATATATGCAAGTCTCTTTGTAGTACAAAATGTCATTGCCATGTTGTTACGTTTTATATTGCAAGAGGAAATTTTATAATCTGATTCATAATAATAATGAAACTACCTGGCATATTTAAAAAAAGGGAAATTTTGCGCGAAAGGATTCTACACGATTATCTGACCCTCATTTTTTTCGATAGTATTTAACAAACCAGAGTTCATATTTTCTCGATATTCATTGTAGAGTATAAATAAAACAATATCAAACGAAGTACAGACTATAAATAGAATATGTGATAATTTGTTTTAAATGGTTTGATAATTATATTAGGGATAAATGGAGCTTTTTGCAAAAAATGTACCACTTGTTTCATTATTTGTCTATATTTCATGTGAAAAGCGGTCAATTGATAAGGATAATTGAAAATATGTTCCGAAAAATCTCAAGAAAAAAAAGTGATTTCTGATTTGTTAAACATTGGTTTTGCAAATATAGTATCAGATAACTTAGCATGCCATATCCGGGACATGACACGAACCTTTTCGTATTAACTTGTTTCTTTTACAAGATATCTTAAAATAATATTCCAGCATAGTCAATGCATTATGGAATATCAATTTTAACCTGTTCTCAATTGAATATTTTCAATCTTTTGGCATAATTAATTTTTATTAGTCAAATATTAATTTTTTTATGCCATTTTATGGCGCTTGGATATTTTTTTATATTAAAACATCATTGTTAATTAATTTTACAATTTTATCTATAAACTATTTAATGAACAGTCTCTGGCATTTCAATATATACGTTTGATAAAAAATATTGAATCGAAACACGATAGTTTGCAAGAAGGTATAGCTCACATATTTTGATTGCTCATTGAAAATTATTTGTTTTTGACATCATTGTGCTTTGGTATTTAGTTGACATACGGAGTTCAAATATGCCATTTATTTCTGTGATCACCATGCTCACAAAGATATGACTTGTTTTCTGTGACGTGAAAAAAAACATGAACAATGAGACACCCAGAAAATTCATGCGGCTTCTGTCAACGTAGTCATGGTAAATCATTCTGCATCTCAAATGTGTATTATATCGATCGAATTCATCAAAACTAGCCAAAGAAATTTCTCAATGTGCCTATCTGGCATTCTTTTTATGTACGCTTCTCAGGAAAATCTAATTGTCTTATAATTTTATGAAATTCAAATTAAAAGATGATTTTTTTTAATATCTAAAATCTGTATTTTACCGAGATCTAATCTATATGTATGCTGTAATATTAAATAAATAACTATATGTATTAAAATCATTACACAGTAATTTGTGCAGAAGATAATTTTTTTTTAAATTTTAATAGATGGGAAATTGTTGATTACGCGACTGGTGATAAGCATTGCTTTAGTCAGTGTTTCGCTTTGAAAACAAACTAAAATAACTCATTCTATTTTAACCGGTGTAAATCATATAACACATTGAAATTTTTGACTTCAACTGACGCATTTCGTCATATATTAAGGGTATCATCCGGCCGCAATAAAACTTGTCTGTTTTACTTGAAATCTAAATGAATGCGTAGAATGTTTATCAAATCTTAGTTGCAACACTCACCACCCGTTATCTTACCCATAACTTACTTGGCAGGATGACCCACTCAACAAATTATTTATTAATATACCTATGCATTTATTTGCGTACTGTGATAACTGATATCCACCGATGTCAAAGTATAGGGCATTATTTGATCAGCAGGTAGTTAAGAAAATTTTTACTAGTATTTGCACTCCCATTGAAGATATTATTGACGGCCTGATATTTTGTCTCTCCTTTTGCTGACAAATCATTAGAGATATCACACAGTCTCTCCACATTAAGTACGCAAATTGGGTACAAAATAATTTTGTGCAGACATTTGTATGTAGTGATTTAAATTTGTAATCGAACTCTCGATGTATTTATATGGAGTTTTTTGTTCTGATTGAATACACATACGTAAAGTAGATTGCGTCGTTCATTTATCCTACATTTTTGGCAAATATATCGTAACGACATCTTTTAATGAATCGTTAGTAAGTAGGTATCACTTGTGCACTTTGCTCTGCACCGATTTTTCGGTCCACTTTGGGTTAACCTCCTGTTCTATGTGAAGAAAAAAATATTTTTTCCGTAAAAGTCTATGTAGCTGTCATATTTTTAATCTAATGATGCCAATATTGCCACGAAAATGATAAGTAATTTTCATTGAAACAGGAATATGAGAACTTGCTAGAATAGCAATTGCCTAAAATTGGTTCTTACTCTCTATTTTAGTAAAAACCAGCATATCTACAAATCCAAAATTTTGCTACCCTTTATAGGCACAATGCATATTACATGTTGTGTGTTGACTATGGGACGCTTTGCCAGAAGATATTATTTGACGTTAACATAAATGCTGCATGAATGATCGTACCTATAGAACATTCCATTGTCAAACTTTCTCACCTTTCTTAACAAAATCTAAAATTATTTTAGGCTCGATGCAAGCTCCTATGGACAAGTTGCCAGTATGTATGAAACGCATGTTTATATAAGATTATAACTTTTCCTCAAGCGGACTTTAGCACGTTCTCCGGATCTTATTTTACTCCAACGTATTCAATAACTAGATTATTGACCAAATAAAAAACCTGTTATACTTGATCTCAGTGTTTGCTACATTCCTAAAAGTTAAGTAAACATATAATTACGAGTTGCACGATTGAAAAGTTGCGCTAATTAAACATAAATTGCAGTAGGAGAATAAAAAGCAATTCCAAACTTTTTTACTAGCCAAGAAACAAACGGTTGTATTTTTATTATACATATATATTAAATTATTTAGTATCTTCCATTTAAAGATCGCAATTTTGTTTTTAAAATATCATGAATAATTAGTATGCCAAATGTTGTACAGAAATACCATTAACAGGATTACGTTTGCCGTATAATGAAGGAGTGCGCTTTCTCAATAAAAGTCTAATAAGCCAGCATTAAGACGGATTGTGTTTTGAATTACATGGAAACACAAGGACTTTAAAAGAAAGAAATATTGCTCCATTTTATTATACATCGTGCTGAAATCCCACAAGGAAAAGGAGCTTAGGATAGCAAATAGCGTGAAAGTAGCTTTGTTATTTTGTTACACGTATTCATCAAAGAAGAAGTAAGCCTCTGAACATTATTTTAATGTATAAGTCACACAGACTTTTAAACGCTTGTTAAATACGTTATTCCAAATACGGCCACAAAAGTACGACTTTTCAGATTTATACATATTAACCATAGTTTTCCGAGAAACAGAATTTCAATTTCAATACAATATTTGCCGTAAAATAGCAAAATGTCTCATTAGGTTATTAGGAATTAGTAAAAGAACAACCTTACACTAAGCGGAAATATTGGACATTTATGACGTTATATATTTTAACTCATGCATGACAGTACAACAAACTAAAAACATTTCGAATGTCCTTGAACAATATTTAAAATATATTGAACGAATCTAAGAAGTTAATTTGCAGAATATTAACAAACACATTTGTGTATGTTCCAAATATACATGCAGTAACAGGTCAAACAAATACATCATATAAAGTCTACGACAATGCGACTTAAACTTTAACTCACACTACATAATATATATGCCGAGTCTGTAAAGGATACTAACACAATGGCTATTGGGTTAGTAAGCGATACCAACATTTTAGTATCAAAAATGGTACATGGTACTAACACTATGGTTACCGAGTCGGTACATGGTACCAACCTGATGGATATAAATTTATGCTAAAGTTCACCCAAATTGAGAATTACAACAATTTCCGAACACCTGTTACTTCAGTATATCCATACACCCTGGCCTTCATCGATATCAGTTATCACATTTCGCGGTAAGCATGACATCATTCAATTCAATATATTACAGTTAAATACTGTTTGTTGCGAAGAACTAATATATATGCAAGTATGTATTAGGTTTTGCGAACCTAGTAACAAATTAGTTCAGTTGTGACCAGAAGGATAAACCAAAGGCAGCATGAACGGAAAGTATAATCTCATGCACATTCGTTTCGTGCTTACTGGCGACTCATCAGTAGGAGCCGGTATTACGCCCTTTAACCACTATATATTTGGTGAAGAATGTGGATAATAGGACTGTACAATCTCATAGACGAATGTGTAAACCTGTACTAGTGAAGCTTAACATAATCTGATATCGATCAAGGCCAGGTGTATGGAATTTACTGAAGTAACAGGTGTTCAGAAATAGTTAGTGATTCTGCAATTTTGGTGAACTATAGCCTATATTGATATCCATCATGTTGGTACCATGTACCGACTCGGAAACGATAGTGTTAGTACCATGTACCTTTCGGTACAAAATGTTGGTATCGCTTACTAACACAATAGCCATGGTGTTAGTATCCTTTACAGACTCGGTATATATATTATATAGTGTGAGTTAGCGTTGAAGTCGCATTGTCGTAGACTATATGATGTTAGCTTCACTATTGCAGGTTTACACATTCGTCTAGGAGATTGTACCGTCCTATTATCCCACATTCTTCGACCAAATATATAGTGGTTAAAGGGCGTAATACCGGCTCCTACTGATGAGTCGCCAGTAAGCACGAAACGAATGTGCATGAGATTATACTTTCCGTTCATGCTGCATTTGGTTTATCCTTCTGGTCACAACTGAACTAATTTGTTACTAGGTTCGCAACACCTAGTACATTTGCATATATATTAGTTCTCCGCAAAAAACAGTATTTAAATAACATTGAATCCTTAAGAAATATATTTACCAAGAAAAAATATGGATTTACATCATATAAATAAAAGGGCTTTCATGATTACACAAACATGAAATTTTGAAGAAGGCTGCTCGTAATTTGGTTTTTTTTATTACACAAGCTCCTTCCTGTCATTTGTAATATTTTACCTCTATACTCTAGCAAGACAGCTTAATAAACTGAAATGAGTTATTTATATCCAAGAATGAAAATAAAACAAGATAAAGGAGCAACATGAATGATACGAAAAATTATGAAAATATATTTAATAGGACTTAAGTTAGCTTGCTTAGTATAATAAAAATATATATGTGTATGGAACACAAAGCTACGGTAAAATTGAGCGTAAAAATAATTAAGGCTTTGTGTCAATGTGGGTTCCTTCTTATTCGTTATGAAGATATATCTACAGAACCGAGTATGGCAGTTAAAAAAATCTAAATTAGAAGCATGAATGATCTCGAACAAATATTTAAAATATTGGACCTTGTTAAATAACGTTTATATTTATGTGTGTAAAACTCATTCATACGATGATAATGAATGGTTTACCAACTAAGGTTAGCTAGTACTTATGTCATATTTATCTTTGACAATTACTGTATTATAAAAGACAATGTCCCTGGTAGTTATTTCTCATTAGGAAATAAAAATGATTTCATTTATCAATTTACTTTTTAAATTACGGTTATTTGGCGCATGGATCAGAAATCAATTATGTCCAAATACAATTGTCTTTTGATTAATCTTCCTTTTATAACACATTGTTTCAAATAAATAATTTTTTTGGATAAATGTGGAATTTATCTTGTGTTTTATAACGAATAATATAATAGACGAAAACGTTCCGTAGATCTTGCAATTGCATTGGCATTGATTGCTTTAAAATCCCTTAAACATACGTTGATATATTTCGTATTAGTCAATTACTTTACAAAATGATCAATGACATTTGATTACTTATCATTTTAGCCAAGGCTTAATTTACATTTTGGAACTAAAATATACGCTCAAATGTGGAACGTTTGTTTAAATCTTGTATCATTTACACTAACGAATTTGAGTTATTCTGTATGCAAATATGGTTTTAATCAAAATAAAATGTCATTGTACAATTATCAGCTATGCTGTCAGGATTATATAAATATACATATATGTAATAAATTCAGATTTTGTGCTATAGGCGTGAACTGATATTACTTTTTTCTATTGATGTTGTTTGCAAATATTTCATTACCGGAAGTGGATTAGTGCTTTAGCTGACCAAAGTGTTATTATGGAATGACATGTTAAAAAGTGTAGACCGTAGTTGGAGCACAGTTTATACTAAACTCAGTTACTAAATTGGCAAACCCTTTAACAACTAAAGAATAGGAAAATTCCATAAGCTATATTCTAAATAGGAAAACACTATCCGTTTTAAGGCTATACATGGCGATTTTATACACAATGAAAATACATCTATTTGCAAAACACTCAGACCTGAGAAATGTGCACATGATTTAGAAATAATTATATTTGATAAGTCCCTTAGATTCCTTAAACTGCGTCTGTGCGTTATTATGCTTAATTTGAATGACAAAAATTTGTTCCATATGAATGAAATTGTATTTTTTGTAATTTAAAATCATATAGCGTTAATTTACGATATAGCCTTGTTAATTTAAAATGCCTGTTTTACGATATGTGGAGGGCCAATGATGCCACATGAGCTGAGAAAAATTATTAATGACCCGGCATTTTTCTATCATCCAATATTTTTATGATAACTATACTTGAACGTTTTATCACCTTATTTATTACCCTAACCCAATGACATACAAATTATCATCAAGGAGGCTGGCGGTCTTCGGGTAGTAATATTGACAAAGTCTGCATGGACACTGTCCACACCAAAGAAATTTATCTCACTTAATCAGACAAACACGTTTATTATGACACTCCTGCAACCTCTGTCGATGGCTGTCCCTATTAACCGTGCTATCTAGAATAAATTACAGGGGAAGTGAAGTAAACAACGGTTGCCACATGGACTGCTTAGAACCGCAAAAGAAGTTTTCCATTTTGCGCACAATTTAATTTAAGTTAATTTTTCTTGTATTGCAATGGCCCGGCGCAAAGGCCAGTTTTCTTATGTCACATTGGACCGAGGCTTATACGTAACTCATGAAAATGAAAACAAAGAGTTGCTATTGCATGAATTATTCAAGCTGAGCCTAATTTAATATTTCAGGGTCAAACTTGTAAATATTACCATTCATGTAAACTAGTCGCACGTGCCAAATTGAATAAGTGTATCATTCCATAACAATTTGAATCTGTTTGCATTAAATGATTCTTTGCACAGCTTCAAGCTTGTTTGCTCTATGTCTATCCTTAAAATATCTAAAATAATACATGATTGTCAGTCTGCATTTTTTCTCTGACTCTTTGCATGTTTATGTTAAACCAATAAAAAGTCAGGTAATAATTATTGAAACATTTTATTATAGACTATGCTGAAAATCAGTTTGCCGCAAAGCCGTTTTTAAATCAGTTCTGAAACTGAAATTTTAGAGGAAAGCCTTACTTTTAAGGATTACTGCAACCATTCTGGAAAAAGTGGCCATTCTGCTCAAGGCAACTCTCACATAAATCTACCTTAGCTGGCACCATTATCAAAGAAGTTGCTGTCAGCCGAAAAATATAAATCGCCACATTCGCCCTTGTCGAAATAGTCCGTGCACGCCTACATGTTGGATACCGAATCAGCCCGGGTTATGGTCGGATTTTCATCTTATTCGACTCGGTTAAAAGATAACCAGACTCTTAATTGCGATACAGTATTAAATTCAATGCAACTGGAAAACGAAGGATTTGTTGGTTCGTATTCTTTTTTGTTAACTATTTCTGCTATTTATTTGTGAGGTTAATTTTTATTTACAAATAATATATTTTTAACTTTAGATAGGAGAATTTCGCAGAATCATTTAAACTAGCAATATGATTTTTTTATTTGTCAAAAGTTCTCGAGGAACGTTTTGTTTAAAATCACGTTTTTACCACCATTTAAAAAGCACATTTCAATGAAGTGAAAGGCAGTACTCCAGGTAAGAATTATACCTATTGAAGACAACCAAAAACCCATATATTTGTTAGACTTTTTTAGAGTCTTTCATATGAGATTGCAATTTGGCTGTAGCTCCAAATGCAATATCGCTTGTTAAATTGATTTAGATGATTTTACTTTGGAGATGATACAAAGTTAACAAAATCTTTAAAAAATCGTTTCAACAAATACGCAAGAAAACCATAATTCGTAAATGTCATAGTAAATAAGTAAGAATCAAAATGGACTCCAATTGTGCGAAATGAATAAAATGGTATCAAAACACTGTCTTAAATATTCGGAAATACTCAACACTTCGGTGCAATCCTAAAAAATCTGATTGATATAACGCAAAAAATTTTTTTTAAATATTCAAAATAACTATTCTATGGGAAAAAACAAATTTCTTTTGGCACATAATAAATAATTCTTTCCCGTTCTACAAATACAATTCCTTTTATCTTTTGCTAAAGCAAGCCAAACGGTGAAATTTTATGGGGAAAGAATTTATGATAGAAATACTTCTATATAACGACATGTATAATCTCCAGTTCGGGCTCAACTGCCATAGATGCCTCTTCTGCTTGCATAAATCCGGCTGTTGTCTCTTATTACAGTTACATACTGTTTGTTGCGAAGAACTAATATATATGCAATTATGTATTAGGTTTTGCGAACCTAGTAACAAATTAGTTCAGTTGTGACCAGAAGGATAAACCAAAGGCAGCATGAACGGAAAGTATAATCTCATGCACATTCGTTTCGTGCTTACTTGCGACTCATCAGTAGGAGCCGGTATTACGCCCTTTAACCACTATATATTCGGTAGAAGAATGTGGAATAGTATGTATTAGGTTTTGAGAACCTAGGAACAAATTAGTTCAGTTGTGACCAGAAGGATAAACCAAAGGCAGCATGAACGGTAAGTATAATCTCATGCACATTCGTTTCGTGCTTACTGGTGACTCATCAGTAGGAGCCGGTATTACGCCTTTAACCACTATATATTTGGGTAAGGAATGTGGAATTACAGGTTTACATTCGTCTGGGAGATTCAATACCGTCCTATTATTCCACATTCTTCTACCAGATATATAGTGGTTAAAGGGCGTAATACCGGCTCCTACTGATGAGTCGCCAGTAAGCACGAAACGAATGTGCATGAGATTATACTTTCCGTTCATGCTGCCTTTGGTTTATCCTTCTGGTCACAACTGAACTAATTTGTTACTAGGTTCGCAAAACCTAATACATACTTGTTGTCTCTTATTCCATAGCGCTTTATAGAATGCTCAATATTTCCTCATTTTCCATTATTAATTAATTTATAAGAACTGTTCTTTCACTCTAGGCGACATCCGTCTGGTTAGTCGTTCTAGGTGAGTTGGTCAATAAGATGCAAATTTGCATTGATAAGCCATATTTGTTTATGACATTTAATTTTTATCAAATTCGCTCCCTTTTATAAAATGCACAGTTGAGTTACATTCATTTATTGTATTAAGGCTACTTTCAATTTTATATTTCTCCTGTGGAAAACAATGCCTTCTATCAATAAAGGTTTCTGAAAGATTGTCTTATTTCCTAGTCCTGCACTTGCCTGCTTCGTAAGTATGTAGAATGATTTGTGATTGACATCGGTAAAATTACATAGGAAATCGATTATTTTGTTAATAGGGTTGCTTGAAAATAGATACATGACATCGAACGAAATCTGTTGTTTACAATTCATATTGCGCAATTTTACTCTATTTACGAAATAATAATGTCGTAAACACAATTGCTTGACATTGAAACTTGTGTTGGCTGTAAGATTATATTTACATCGTCCGCAAGTTTACGCTGAGGGGTGCTGACTATTAACGCTCCTGGTCTTATGTTGCATGTTTTACATTTTGACGGCGTGCGTACGAATGGGATCTTCTTTTTTGAGACTGGTTAAATTCTTTCCTATAGTTCTTTACTTCAACCTCACAAACTTGATTTAAATAATTTTTATCGCATCCAACGCAATCAATGATTGTTCATTTTTAATCGCGCGCTATGATAAATCCTAGGTTGTTTCTGGTCTGTTTATCACCAGGACCATATATTGTGTTATTCATTTAATTAATAGTCAAGTGTATATGTGCATGTGTGTTTGCAAGCCTCAGCATGTGCGTTACCTCATACGCATTTTATTATATATATATATATATATATATATATATATATATATATATATATATATATATATATATATATTTTTATCCAACTTTTAAAGATTGCCTTTACAAAGAGATATTAATGTTGAGTTTAGTTTTAGCGAAAACAATATAGTTTTCTGTCTGTGTTTTTATACCGTATTTATCATAAATTTATGCTGCAAAAAATTATGAAGAACTCAATTGACACTACGAATACCTACAAATAGTTGAATTCAAATTGATATATTTTATTTTTGAATTGCTATCCACACTTTTTTATTTGTTCAGATTAAAAGTAAGCGTTCTTATTCTAACGTGAAATCGATGCATTTGTGAAGTTTGCTGAATGTTTAAAAATGTGCTGGGAATGTGGCTTGTTTAAGTGATCAAAGGAGCTGCCCTCGACAATATATATATATATATATATATATATATATATATATATATATATATATATATATAAACATATATATAATGTCCATTGCCTTTGAATATTACACTGTATATTTCTAATTAGGAAGAAAATACACATTAATAACAAAGTGGATAATGGCCATTTATTTCGAGAATGCTAAACTTCGCTCTAAAAATGTAGATGGCAACAAATAGGACGTGGTTTTCTACTTCTTGTTTTGGCTGTTTGGTAAGTGTGTATGTGTTTGTATCCGTGTGTGCCTGTTTGCTTGTAAAGGTCCTTCTCACTGTATTGCAAAGTGATGCCTGAGATCTGTTCATTATTGTATTGATGGCTTGAGAATTAACCATCTGTTCGAATTGTTCGCAGTTACGTGTACGAGTGCTATTTTGCCGAGTGTAGTCTTTCGTTTCACCATTTTGCGCAAATTTGTGTTCTTCACTTGGTAACAGCACAAGTTCGGATTGCAGTGTTGAACTCTCATATTGTTTGGAAATTGCCGTCGCCGTATGTGCATCTGATTTTTCCTCTTCAGTTTGTTGCCAATCCGATTGAATGTTTGTTGATTCTAGTCGAGTGCGTGTTCGGTCTTGCCTGGATATTCTAATCGATTGGCCACGAATAACGAAATTCAACTAACTACAAGTATCCAGGCAAGGCCGAACACGCCCTCGACTAGACTCACCAAACATTCAATCGGATTGGCAACAAACTGAAGAGGAAAAAACAGATGCAGATACGGTGACAGAAATTTCCAAGCAATATGAGCGTTCAACACTGCAATCCACACTTGCGCTGTTACCAAGTCAAGAACACAAATTTGCGCAAAACGGTGAAACGAAACACTACACTCGGAAAAATGACCTCAGTCGTCCGCTGTATACGTCCATATAAGATTTATCATAATTAAATTTACAATTGCAGATATGATTGGATGCAGTTCACAGTAGGAGATGTTCCTTCATGGTAGACGGATATTTTGCAAGTGAGTTATTATTAACTATGTTGGCTACAAAATATGCGGAAGACGATGCAAAATGCGATTTTTATTCTACATGGTTAATTGGCTATTAGCACTTTTATTTCTGATAAAGATACGGCAATGTCATGTGTGCTTCACAATCGTTCTCTAATTATTTTATTAAATCTTCAATTTTATGCTTAATTATTACACGCGTAAATAGTCTTTATTGAACGTTATATTGCTTGCAGCATCATTCATTCTTCATGCATTTAGGCGAAAAATTTAACAATAACCTATTGTGCAATGTTTTAACTAGAACATTTTGCGAATATGAGGATATATTCACCTAAAACATAAATGTGAAAAGGCAATTAAACGTATAATATTTAAATATTGTTTTTTATTGGCTTCCCATATTATTCAGTTGACATATTTTTGATTGTATCTATAACTGAACTTATCCACTGTTATTTGTAAGGCCTGATCCAAATACAACCTGCATCCCCAACTATCTACATTTGTGTTTGCAGTTGTGGTCGACCATACATATGCCTGTGCATCGGAAGATTAATTTCACAGTGTTCGGAGCACATATTGATTTACTTTTTGAAAAATAGAAGAGGTGCTATACTTGCGTCTACAACTAAACAAACCACGTCATTCAATAAAACTCCAAGACAATATAATGTTTTTTTCAATTTTAATTAAAGCTAGATTGGCGATGATACTTCCTTATTTGGAGGCTATTGCCATAAATAGCACTGCGCCAACTAAAACTAATTTTTCATGAACTACAATTACAGTGGAATTTTCTTTTCATTGTAAAAAATGGTGCTTGATTTTAGACAATCTTTCGGAATATACTTGACTGTAGTGCACTGTCCCTATATTTAGGCCAAATTACTATTATGAAACGGTTTTGCGAAATAAAGTGAATAATTTTCTGTGGAGTTCCACAGGGATCAAGCTTGGGGCCAATTTATTTAAAATTGTATTAGCAAATTTGGAAACTAAAATCCTTAATGGTCGAGTTTGCAAATTCGCTGATGATTTAAAAATAATCTTCCCAATTGATCCAAAGAATGTCGAATTCTCCAAAAAATAATGTGACTTTAGATTTGTATGATTTGAGTAAATATTTGTTTACACTAGGGCTGAGAATAAACAATAAAAAGACGAAAGCTTTTAAAATAGGGAACAGAACAAACTTTCATTATGTTTATTTTCATGATGCTGTTATTAATGATGTGTTTAAGATTAAAGTTATGCAAGAAGATAAGGATTTAGGCATAACTATTCAATGTACAGCTTCTGCTGAGAGACATATTGAAAGTATAGTAGGCAGTGCCAAGAAAAGATGGGCACTAATAAATCGAAATATCTTATCAAATGATATAAAACTTCAAATGTATATAATATGGATTAGACCGGTACTAGAATATGCTGTCGCTACTTGGAATCCATTAAAAAAGGGTTTGTCCAATAAGATAGAAGCTGTACAAAGAAAAGTTGTGAAACATATTAGTCCTATTTCTTGCACTATATACGCCTCTAGATTACAGTTTGCGTCATTGTAATCTCTGTGGTTTCGGAGGATGTGTTATTGTATAAAAGTTTTCCATCTGAACCAGTGGACTGGTGCCTATATGATTCCGATAAGGAAGAGTCATGAAATTGGAACTAGATCTGGACATATGGCAATATCTCCTCCTTTTGTGGGGAATGTAGTGAGCAAGTTATTCTCTTTCTCGAAAATCTACAAAATTTATAACCAATTGCCGAAGGGGCTTAGAGAAATGCTTCCATCTAAGATGTCTATTAAATCTTTATCTACTGAACTTGAAAAAGTCTGCAATCCTGCTGATATCTTTTATTATTTTGATTATGATAATAATTTCTCATGGTTGAATAAGAGACAAGGATAATTGTTATCGGAAACAGATTTTATTGAGATTTTATTTCTAAGTTTTGTATTATTATAATTGAAATGTTATGCACTAGATCTTCAAATTAGTTAACATTACATACAATCAATTGCTAGTCATGGTTCTTAATTTTGCATAATGTTACACTCGAATTATACCTTAATTGTTCCTAATTTGATGATGTATATATTATTCTTTTCAGTTGAACTTTCTGATATTGATATATTGTATTGTACAACTAGTGAGATATACCTATCTACACGAGATGAATTGCACAAGTTATTGTGATGTGATAATTATTTTAATATATATTGTACAATTTCCAATTTTATTATTTGATGGAATATGTGTGGTTTGAATCCAAATAAAGATATTCTATTCTATTCTATTCTATTCTATTCTATTCTATTCTATTTATGTATACAACAGTTTGAGTATTCAGGTTAACCATTTGGCACGTACATTTGATGGGTGTTGAGAAACAAGTGCTTAGTTGGTGTAGATGATCGTATGAAACGGCCTCATAAATTTATCTGGCATCAATTATGATTTTAATATACTTTGTTACATCAGTCTGAAAATTGGTTTTAAATATTTAACAATTACGAAAAGCAAGGCCTTTCTTCGTTATTCAAAACTAACTTCAAGCATCTTATATTGTCTGATTTGCCCACAATTGTATCGCCCCAGCCTTTATCAGGTCGTAATACTTTGATACTTGCTGATTTGCCTGAATGCAGTTACATTGTTTAAAAAGGAAGGATATATAGCGCAGTTATATAATTTCAGATATTAAGCTTTGGCAAATAAAATAGCTTTAAACTAGTTTTTATGCACTAGGCTAGATGGTCCAAGGCGTCTGTTATTTAAATAACTACCAGTTTATCTCAAATAAATTTTCAAGTATTTTCAAAGTATGCACTCATAATGGTCATTCATGGTCCTTTAATTGTTATTTGCTTGATTGCTACTTGCGGCGTATTAGACACGCGTTCATCAATATGGCTCAATATCACGTCATATTCATCTAATTGTGCGAAATCCTTTTTAGTTCCCAAAATAATCTTTATTCATATCTTATCAAAGAGATGGCAAAATCCGTGTTTATCCAATGCAGCGGAGGCACATCTGATATTTTTACACAACACCTCTTTATCATCATTTAAATGATCATTTCGAAAGTATGCCAAACACGCAATACATTTCTGACTAACCCGTAATTTATATTTGCAGTAAATGATTCCCTAATCTCATGTGAGACGTAACTTTAATTAAATAGTAAATTATTACCCTGCAACCGTGACACACTTTGTGTTCAACGTTTGATCTTCAATTGTTTATCATATTGCTTTGCTGATGAATAAATATAGCGCTGTATACTAAGACTACATGTGGATTTATGCAAGCAGTAATACATGCACGGGATTTGAGCCTTAGTTGGTGGCGAGGCATATAAACACTTGTATATTACCCTATTTCACACAATCTTCATGTCTAAAATGTACATTTCAATTGCTTTTCTAACAAACAAACTTGCTTCCGAAAAAGTTTACTTTAGTTTTTTACTTGTAAAATATACCATTTAATTAATAATTGATTGCGCGGGTGGTGGTAACAATTCTTTAAATCAAGTTTGCGAGCGTGAAGTAAACCCCAATCCAACTGTATTTTACCAGTCGGCTGACAAAATAACAAAACTACCGCCAGCCGCTACGCACTGACGCGTTTCGAACTTCCATGATCATCATCAGAGTACGACGGCAAACTGACTATCGAGGATCAAAACGCATTGAATATATATGGAAATCAAATTCAGATATGCGGCTCTCACCTCTAGCAGTCTTGCATACATTGAACTTGACTGGAAATGTCGGCTGCACAATTTCTATGCAGTCACGAACATTAACTGTTTGCAGCTTTCGCCACATATAAATATATAGGCAATACAATTTAAACAATAATTGATTGCGCGGGTGGTGGTAACAATTCTTTAAATCAAGTTTGCGAGCTTGAAGTAAACACCAATCCCATTGTATTTAACCAGCTGGCGGTAGTTTTGTTATGTTGTTCGATGACTGGTTAAATACAATGGGATTGGTGTTTACTTCAAGCTCGCAAACGTGATTTAAAGAATTGTTACCACCACCCGCGCAATCAATTATTGTTTAAATTGTATTGCCTATATATGTATATGTGGCGAAAGCTGCAAACAGTTAATGTTCGTGACTGCATAGAAATTGTGCAGCCGACATTTCCAGTCAAGTTCAATGTATGCGAGACTGCTAGAGGTGAGAGCCGCATATCTAAATTTGATTTCCATGTATATTCAATGCGGTTTGATCCTCGATAGTCAGTTTGCCGTCGTACTCTGATGATGATCATGGAAGGTCGAAACGCGTCAGTGCGTTGCGGCTGGCGGTAGTTTTGTTATGTTGTTCGACGACTGGTTAAATACAATGGGATTCGTGTTTACTTCAAGCTCGCAAACTTGATTTAAAGAATTGTTACCACCACCCGCGCAATCAATTATTGTGTAAATTGTATTGCCTATATATGTATATGTGGCGAAAGCTGCAAACGGTTAATGTTCGTGACTGCATAGAAATTGTGCAGCCGACATTTCCAGTCAAGTTCAATATATGCGAGACTGCTAGAGGTGAGAGCCGCATATCTAAATTTGATTTCCATATATATTCAATGCGGTTTGATCCTCGATAGTCAGTTTGCCGTCGTACTCTGATGATGATCATGGAAGGTCGAAACGCGTCAGTGCGTTGCAGCTGGCGGTAGTTTTGTTATGTTGTTCGACGACCGGTTAAATACAATGGGATTGGTGTTTACTTCAAGCTCGCAAACTTGATTTAAAGAATTGTTACCACCACCCGCGCAATCAATTATTGTTTTATTGTATTGCTTATATATGTATATGTGGCGAAAGCTGCAAACAGTTAATGTTCGTGACTGCATAGAAATTGTGCAGCCGACATTTCCAGTCAAGTTCAATGTATGCGAGACTGCTAGAGGTGAGAGCCGCAAATCTAAATTTGATTTCCATATATATTCAATGCGGTTTGATCCTCGATAGTCAGTTTGCCGTCGTAATCTGATGATGATCATGGAAGGTCGAAACGCGTCAGTGCGTTGCGGCTGGCGGTAGTTTTGTTATGTTGTTCGACGACTGGTTAAATACAATGGGATTGGTGTTTACTTCAAGCTCGCAAACTTGATTTAAAGAATTGTTACCACCACCCGCGCAATCGATTATGGTAAAATTGTATTTCCTATATATGTATATTTGGCGAAAGCTGCAAACGGTTAATGTTCGTGACTGCATAGAAATTGTGCAGCCGACATTTCCAGTCAAGTTCAATGTATGCAAGACTGCTAGAGGTTAGGAGTTGCATATCTAAATTTGATTTTCATATATATTCAATGCGGTTTGATCCTCGATAGTCAGTTTACCGTCGTACCCTAATGATCGGAAGTTCTGAAACGCGTCAGTGCGTTGCGGCTGGTGGTAGTTTTGTTATGTTGTTTGACGACTGGTTGAGTCACAATGGGATTGGTGCTTACTTAAGCCCGCAAACTTGATTTAAAGCAAAATATACCCATTGTTTAGAGAGCTGTATAAATATCATATATATATATATATATATATATATATATATATAATTGATTTGACTGAGTTTAATTATATAACATTTGATTAATCTAACTAATCACAAGATCGCAATTTATCAAGGTAATAGCCACGACGACATGTCCATTTAACCTGTATTTGTTAGAAAGCCGCTTGCAGGAATGAAAGGCACAAACTTTTGGCCTAAAGCCATAAAGCTTATTTTCTACGCAACGAATTTCTTTTAAATGTTCAGCCACACTTCTATTATTATAAATAAAACTAAACAATTTAAATTTTATTTGACTTACAATAAGAAATAATACGGATTATTTGAAATATTTGCGCGGAAATTCTTATTAGCTTATATCTGCATGCAGCTTAAATTGGTGTTAGCAATTTTGAATAGGGGGTTAATGGAATTAATCATAAGATAATGACATTTAAACGAAAATTTTGTTTTCTATGTGTCCGCTGACAGTGAGTGCCATTACCAATAAGTTGCACGTTAGCGATAATAATAAATCTCTTAGATTGATTAATTTTTCCATTCTGTGCTTTTCAAAAATCATGTTGACTACCATAACATTAAAACATCCTCCGACAATTCTATAATATGTAGTAAATTAATAAAAAAGCATAAGGTATCTACACAATTCGCTCTTCTTAAGCCGATTTAATCCTTATTGCGCACAGATTTTTAGTAGCCGGGGCTGCGACAGCCATGTTTTGAACGTGGTGTCTTGCGCTCATAAATTCTGCATTGCATGCAAATCGCTGATTGTAACAATTTACGCTTTTTAACTAGACTTACCATCTGGTGGATCCTCATGAGAATTACTTTCGCTTTAATGTTCAAGTTAGACATAGATGATATGTCATGGTAAAACAATCAACATGAGAACAGGCCAACTAAAACATTTCGACAGTATGTAATTAACTATGTTTACTATATTAGACATACTGAATAAATAGATATTGCCAACCATTTCAATGAGAGTTTAATTCTTTCACGTTTCTCCAAATTGCATGGTATCTGCATTCTAGTGAAAGATCGAGAATGATTTGTTGTAAAATTAGATCAAAACTATGCTCAGTAGGATACAGTTGAAGGAAACGCTGACCAGAGCACATAGGATGGCATATAATCGATTTTTACATGCAAAGTGAATCCGCGATGACGAAAAGAACGATTACAAAAAGCTGCAAATCAAATGCTCTCGAATTAAAATATCGGCGGCAGCAATTCTCATGAAGATACCTGCCCCAGCTGACGAATTGCATTTGCTACCTAATGTCAAATTTTGTTTATACCGACAGAACAGATATAATCAAATCCTGCCGTTGTATTGAAATTCATTATTGCTCCCAAAATTAACGTTTTCCATTTTAAAGTGAATGATTTGAGATGGCTCGTTGTATCTTTAGGCCGAAAACGATACTTACGAATATCGCGCTAGAGAAAAGTTTGAGCAAATGACATACGTGAATATATAGCTAATAAATTACATTCATAGCGCGTCCGCAATGGCTCAAAGGATGAGTTCGAGAACTCTGAACATGATTCGTCTGGATTCCAATACAGGCTACTAATGTTGAGATTAGAGTATTGAATAGACAAATTACGTTAATGAATTTTTTTTATTTGATACAATATTCAGATCATACTGCTAAAAAATCGCATTCTTTCATGAAACTAAAAATCATTGTGACTTCTTCATATGTCAAGGTGCCCGTTTTATAATGAGAGATCGCTCATGGCTGGTTAGGACATGTGATCAAAGCATAGATGGATCTTTTGAACTTCAGGACCAAATAGATACCTATAGAAATTCAGCTCAAGTTAAGAATGCTCAAAGGGCATAGCTCAAAATATATCATAAAATTGCATGAAAAGTGCGTTTACGATAGCGTAAAGTATTAGTTGTAGAATTCTAATCCCAATGCTCCCGGTTTCAAATCACGATAGCCTCAATTCTGTCAATTGTTAAAGATCAATTAATATTATTGGTGAAATTCTAAAAGCATTAATCAAAGCCAAATCAATGAAATAGGCCATTGAAGACGATGCAGACAAAGAATTCACAAATATTCAACTTTTCCTTATTCAGTCATCCAGATCACACAAGAATAATATGGATTTCTCAAACTGTCATTACTAAGAAAATCTACGTTCACCGACCAATACATTAATATAACAACAATTTCCATTTATAACCTTCGACACTTTTGTAAGCACTTTGAATGCTAAATTATCTTTATTTAAATTTTCACAAATTCATTACTATTGAGATAAGAATACAGTGTTTTAATTTATATTTATTCATATGCACATCCAGGTGATAGTGTTTGCTCAGCTGGTTATAGAGACAACCAAAATGATGTTGGCAGTAACAGCATAGGGAAACAAACTTATATTGGAGATGATGCTAAAGTAGTCTATCGCAAAAAATCAAGCTGTTTAGGATCAATTATCTGCAGTTACCTGTGTGGAATTGGCTTCATAGTGTCATTTCTTCTTTTGGTGGCCAGCATTGTGGTTTTGGTGCTGTTTCCTGATATTCTGCACAGAATTGTTAACCAAAAAGCTGTACTTAGACCGAACACAACGCTGTTTGATGTAAGTTACGTGGCCATACTTTTTAAAATCAATTAGTATAGTCAGGGGTTTTTAATTTTTCATCCCAAAAATGTAGTTTTCTTCGTAACCGTGAATAAGAACACCTAAATTTGAAGGCGGTCGTTCAATTACAAACTGTTTTCCATTATTAAACCTTTTGTTTATGCTTTCATGTGTTTTAATTTTTATAATATTAATTTTTGTTCTTATGCTGCCGAGAAAATATGAAGTCATATGATCAACTAATAATACAATTCTTGTTATTTATTCATATTAATTTCCCATTGCAGAAAATATATTTCCCGTGTCTAGAATACTTGAAAATTTAAATTCTTGAAATCAATAATTTTTACGTTTATATGAACATCTTTTGCAATTTTTCAAAGAATTGTAAGAGATTTCGGCCGAAAACACAGCAAAAGATTCAAAAAATAACCAAAGCAATCAATAGAAAGATTTGAATGCAAAAAAATTAATATAACGGTTTTAAGGTATTTGCAAATACAAATTGTTTATACGATGTAGGTATTCCTCGATTCCCATTATTTAATAAAATAGTTCACACGTTATGGATAAAGTTAGATGTTTTTCAATAAGTGAAATTTGGTGATCCCTCTGAAAGACTGAAGCTGTGCACAAAAATTGACTCTGTTAAGTATTTTTATTTATTTTAAATGAAGCACATTGCCAAAAACAACAATATTCATTGACTTACTAATATTATTATATGCATTTTGATGTGTATCCTTGTTATTTATTGTGCAAGCTGGTTCCATGTTTTATTTTTAGTCAATTATTAATCATGATCTGACTGATATTACGGCTGTTCTTTATTAAATAATTGTCCTATAATGCGTTTTTCGAACTATAGCTTTCAGGTTCTAGATGAGCTATACCCGTAGAAGCCTCATAACTGTCAAGTTTAACCTAAATTTTCATGAGGTTGCGCATAAAATATTATATTGGCAATGCATACATTTGATTTAACCGAATGAATGCCGAATAAGGAAAAAAACAAAGGTCTATTAGATGGATTGTTTCTGAGATCAGAATTCTAGAATTTATACAATTTAGAGGCTAGGCATTTATTCAGTCTGTTGAGTTATTTCACGCCATTTATTGAATTTTCAAAGCAAAGTTGGTTATATTCAATGTCGTTTGTGCAGAATATTTTAAGTTTTAACTTAATCTAACGGGGGAATAGTAGTTATTTTGAGATTTGTTGTTATACCAAATATGATGCGAATGTTGACAATCTATACAAACATTTAAATTGATATAATTTGTTTTACTTGGATAATTTCGTGGTGCTAATTGGCGATATAAAATAGATGCGCTATTTGACTGAATTACTACTTGAGTGAAAACGGCAGTCAAATTTCGGCTGGTTACATAACGGATAACAATCTCTTTGTCAATTTAACTCCTGCTCAATGGCATTATATAAGATCGAATCCGTACAATTGAAAAACACATTCTAATTTATTTATGCACAGGAGATAAATAACTAGGGCGTCATGCGTTAAGTAGTGACTGATAGCAGAAGATGCCATATCAAAAGCATTTTGCGCTTAACCCAGTTGGTAATGAAAAGACTCCTTCGCATTAGTCAAGAACAACATTCATAAAATCCTACTTTCAAAAAGACGGATTTCTGTTTTCGTACAAAGTGTCTTTCATTAATCTTCTTGTGTTAATATATAATATCTAAATATGACTTAACAAGAAGCTGCTTAATTATCTCCTCATTTTGCTATAAAAATAAAAATAAATAAATGAACATAAATAAATATCAAGCAAAATTTTTGACTTAGAATATTATTGAAGGTACAAAGCGTTTTCCCATATATACATTCTCAAATATTTTTACAATGTTATATAAGTGAAGAGACCGTAACTTTACTAACTGTGATTGGATTGTCACTATACGCCAATATTTAAAGTAATCTTATGCAATCCAACTATTCTAAAAAATAGAGTACAAATAGAATAGCAAGAGTTGATACTGTGATAAACTAAATTTAGGAAATTCTATGTCTAGTTGTGCGTTTGTTCTACCAGGAAGTTGAAATCGCGTATCATTCTTATTGTACTGTATAAGATTATAAGCAAAAAAAACTAAAAATGTATGCATAAATTTATCAAGCTAAACGAAAGAAAATCTCAATGTTAAAACCATTCCCATCCATGGGTGTAAATGAAGCTAAAACATCCAATGCAAACGAGATAAAGGTTCCATCTTGTCCTATAAGACTGTAAATATGTTATAGACGGACAATGTAATCTGTCATCATCATCATGTCCAGCCAAACAAAAGTCAGAAGTGACTAATGTTTCACTGCCATATAACCATAAGGAGTGAAAAATATATATAAATAAATGAAAACAGAAGTGATATATCGACTAGTTTATCACTCGGAAGAACTTCAACACCTGCATCCGGAATGTGTGGAAGAGCTTTGTTCATAATAGCATCGATTACAAAATTAAACAAAAAGAGGGAAAGTCGATAACCTTGACGACACTACTGCTGGTTGTAAAGCTATGCATTAATTCGTTATAGACACTAACGCGACCAGAAGTATTTGCATAGAGAGCGCGTATAATATTAACAAATTTTGTTGACATACCGCTTTTCTACAAAATATGGAATAAAACATTGCGATCTACCGAATCAAATGCACCCTTAAAGTCTAGAAAGACGACTATTGTGGGACGGTGTTCAAGAGCTTGTCTTAACGTAAAAATATTATCTATACCACCTCGTCCTGCTCGGAATCCGGCCTGTTCTTCTCTTGTTTGTGATTCATATGAAGCGCTAAGACGTCGTAGGATAAACGAAGCAAATAACCTAGATATGACCAGGGTCAAACTTATACCGTGATGGTGATCGCACGAATTACGATTGCCTTTTTTGAAGATGGGAATGATGGTCGACTCATTCCAATCAAGTGGTACGGTTTCCTCATTCCATTTAGTATGAAAAAGTTTGGTCAAGGCTCCTGAAATTATATCGCCACCATCCTTAAACAATCCTGGAAGCAAATCATCGGGGTCTGCGGCTTTGCAGCGTTTAAAAGATAGGATTGCATCGCGTACTTCTATCTGGGATATTTCTTCGTGACTAATATTCCACACTGTTGATGCAGACATGCTTTCGGGAATCAGAACTGACGCGGGTGATCAAGAAAATTGATCTTTGAAGTGTTCAGCCCACCTATCAAGACGACTTATTTTATCGGTTATTAAATGATTGCTACTATCATTTATAGTTTCACTAACTTTTAATTTTCTCGGACCTGTTGCGCGTATCAGTTGGAAAAAACAGCGACTATTTCATGACGCGAACGCTTTTTCCATTTCTTCAGCCTTTCTGGTCCAAAAGTTTTCTAGATTCACTTTTAGACTGCACTTAAATTCACGTCTTATATTGCGACGAGTATTATTATGAGCCGAGCCAGGTGAAATTTGGTTCCTTTGTTTCGAGTATCTCCATAGACTTTACAGAGAGCCAATGATTATTTATACGGGGGCCTGAAATGCCACATGATTTTGTCGGAAGGACGGTTGTTCGACTTTGCCTTCATCAATTTGTGGTTTATTCTTAATTATTTTCCCGGAAAAT
>JAQBSW010006045.1:0-51889 GCA_029291075.1 Eudiplozoon nipponicum
TGCTTTTAGACATGGAAAAGACGGTATGAACTGATGTACGCTTCGTGTTTTCCCTTCTGTAAATAAATTATTTTGTGCAATTCATTATCCACGACAGAGCTTGATTATTAGAACGATTGTATCTAAAAGGACTAAAGAAAAATGGCTTTTTTATATATTAAAACAGTTCTTGAATGCGCAGTGCCTACATAAAATCCAGCTCAAATTGTTTTCCTTGTTTGAAATTGGCCTTTCAGGAAAAGGGAATTAGAAATAAATTAATCAAATAATTCAGGGCTCATTTAATTTACAACTTTTTTATTCTCATTATCCATCTTACGATTTTATAGATCAGAATTTCGTTTAAAGCACTCTTATCTTAATCTGAATGCTAGATTAAACATGAAGCCATTTACAAAATGTCACAATTCTGACCATAATTGGCAAGTTTTATAAATAGTAACAACATAAAATTGTACATATTTACATCAATTTTTGCAATACATAATTCAATACCTGCTTCGGTAGCGAACAGGCCACCAAAAGAAATTTCGTTCAGAAGTCTTTCTAATTAAATTCTAGCAACGTGTTATTGGTGAGAAGAATGATTAAAATTTTTACTGGATTTAAAATTTTTTGAACAATAGTTAAGATATCATACTCAATTGTGTATTAGGTTTTGCGCACATAGTAGAAAATCGGTTCAAATCGAAAGATCTTATAGTCAGCAGGAAAGAAACGTTTGATCTCATGTACGCAAATGTTTCGTACTTGCTGGCCGTTATCCGGTATGAGGCGGCAATACTCTTTGTATCCACTTTGTACATTGTCCATAAATATGGGACGATTGTTCGATACGATCTCCTATACGAATGCGTATTTAAGCAGTAATTGGGTTAACGTAATAGAAATTCTTCGACAAGACATCTAGAAAGCCAACTCATTGCTGATTTAATACAAATTCATATTCGAAATTGTACCGTCAAATTGTCCCGTATTCCTCATCCAAATATATTCTAGACATACGGCATAATACTGACCCCCTACTCACGAATCACCAGTAGGCACGAAGCGCACGAGATAAATGTTTCCGTTTGTGCTGACCGGTTTATTCTTCTGGTCCTATTTGAACAAGTTTGTTACTAGGTGCGCAACAGCTATTACAAAAGTGCATATTCATCAATTCTCCATAAAAAAGTATATAACTAAGATTAGCTATTGTACGTAATTTAATTTTGTTGATTTGGCTCTTGTTATTCATAATTATTCCGCTGTTATAAATTCCAAGGTATTGCTTTGTAGCCTTATAATTTATAATTGCTTTGGTAATTCTGTTTATTAAGCGAAATTTCCACACAAAATTTTCGATTCGTCGTAAAATATGATAGGTAATCGAGATTGTCTGGTGTTTACATGTAATGATACCTCGCATTTCATTTTCTCACTTTTCGAAACATATTTTGTTGTGATTATTGCCGATGTTAAGCGATCAAGATATATTGATGGAAGGTCTAAGTTTTTCAATGTTTTTGTTCTTGTATCAATGATAACTTTTCAATACGGCATAGAAGGTATCTTGAGTAGTATATTGCTATCACAAATATTCCAATATTTATTTTAAATTTTGTTCGTAATGAAATATTTACGCGAGTTTAATGAACATTTCAAGTATTTTAATTTAATGAGCGAAGCCGTAAGTATTAAGAATGCCAATATTAACTCGGGTATAAAATAAAATATTCAAAAATATGGTGAGTACACAAGTTCGTAGATATGCAATAATTTAAGCAGAAAAGCCGAAAATATATAAACAACACAGATCCGAATTTAGAAGTTATGTGCAAGAAATTGTTAAGTTTGGGTTTAATGAAGTAATTACCTAGCTATGTTAGATGGTTAGAAGGAAAGGAAGCTCGTTGCTAGAATAGTAAGTAGTCAAGCCAAAAAGTCATTCTATCTTAAATAGGTATGTATAAAATCAATTATTCGCTTAAATGGATGAATTAAAGCTGCAGTGGAAAATGTGAGCGGGTAATTGTGACTTTAAGCGAAACTAGTTCATAAACCAGAACTTGAAATTTGGATGATTAAGCACAAAGAATGTATTAGCTTATGAAAGTGAAATAGTAACACAACAAGCATATACGTAAGCTAAACGGTATACACGTTTGCAATTGTATTCCTTTTTCAGCAAAATGAAACGTCGTGACATCTGTTTAGTATCTTAGTCAAATTTCAATTATATATATCATTTGTTATTCTTTTGTGCCTTGTAATATGTCTAGGATCTGTAAGTGTGTGAATTACCTGGTTGATTATTATGTTATTTCTGCGTTTTCCAATTTCAACGGACAGTTTCTCCTTTTTATGAAAATTAGTGGTTTTTCAGGCGAAAATGTTAAATTTACTATGCCTGTAAAATGCATTGTTGCTGCGTGTATTAACACATTCATTTCTACAGCATTAATTTTAGCTGGTTTGATGTAAACCATTTTTCAAGTCAATTGTTGACATGCGGTAATAGTTTGCACAGGCATGCCAAGAGAATAAATCGATCTATTGGTTTCTGTATATTTTCCAGCCGCACAGAGATTTGTCCAATAGGCTTTCGCTTACGTGCAAGCCCCACGTTTAATACCATTTTTATACATTAATTAACTCTTTATTTAACAAAGCCTGTATATTTTTATAAAGTTGGCACATAAAGTGATTTACTTTGTATATTTTATACACATTTTGGGAAATTTTCTCAAGACTGCGATTTCGATTTGAATATTGATATCATTAAATTCAAGTTTATTAAATCAGTGGTACGTTTGGGCGACATAATCTTTAATATCGCGATTGAAGCTGAAAGTTAGCTTTGGCTTTATGAGGATACTCATTTAAATAAGATAGAGCGTCTTGAAAGCAAAACATATTTTGTACCATTGCGCATAGTATAAAAATATATTCGTTGGAGGGCCATAATTACACATCATTTAAATTTTTGAAATCTATTGTTAATTAAAGTCTAAATACTTTAAATTAACATATCTTCCGTTTTATATATGTTTAGTTTAGTTTTGAGAAGTATTTCCAAAGATTGAGACAACACCCACTTCTACTAACTACAACATCGTAGGACTAATTTATTTTATTTTATTAAAAATTAAATTTCATATACTAGGACACATATGAGGTGATCTTAATATATTCGGGTATGTTTAACCTTGGTTAATGTTCGCTTTGCTATAAAAATTTTTGATGCAATTTTTAACGCGCTTACTTGCTTTATATATTTGTCTTTGATTTGATTCCCGTTGAAAATAATTTTTTAACGGGCCGCAATTGACAATCACATATACTGTGGAACTTCTAATATATTATACGATGTAATATAATTACTTTAAATAGTTAACTTCCGCAAGTAATTCAGCAGACCCATAGAGTGCTCATTTAAAATTAAATAAAAGGTAAAATATTTAATGTGCGCACGTTATCTTTACTTAGTGTAGAATTATTTCTGGCATTTTTATATCAAGGAAGAGAATTATCTACATTGCCAGGTCAAACTATATAGGAATAATTAAACCGTGGCTTGTAGCTTTTTTGTGAGAAGCATACTAATTAATTTTATTTAATTAGTGCCAAAAGATATTCAATATTAATTTATTCCGTATTTCACAATTCTAACAATTTTCAAGTCAACTTGTTTTCTCAGATATTCTTTCCTTTTTCCTTAAACAATCAGTTATCGGATTTTTTTGGAAATTCTTGCATTTGCCTAATTTATATAATTTTACGGCATAAACGTCGTATTTCTGATCATACATTCACACAAAATTTATTTTGCTTTTTTCAACCTTATAAGTCTGAGGCGATAGTAAATTAAACACGACTTCATAGGATTGAATATTAATTGTGGAAGTTTTAACAAAATTCCGCTTGAAAAGAACGTAATCTTAATTATGAATTCCTAAAACCGCGGAAGTCTCACGCTTAGCATTTAAAATGATTAATGGCAAAAAATTTTGTTTAACAAATTCTGAACATCAATCCCTTTTCTTATTTAAACAATTAATCAATCATTGATTGCAAGGGCTGTTATTTCAGTTCTTTTTATCAAATTGGCGAGTTTGACGAAAACATCAATCCCGTTGTGTCGAACCAGTTACACAACATAGATAAACTACTGTCAGGTAGGCCTTGCCATCTATCAGAGTGAAAGTACTGTGACCATTCGTAAATATAAATTTTAAAAATGTAACTGTATTATTATTATTATTATTATTTGGATATAAATTCAGTTATTATTCAAATTCTGCATAAGTAAGCAAATAACTCAATCCACAAGACTCATCTTTCGAGAACAGGGAGAGAAAGTTGAATTTTTATATTAAAGGTGATATAAAATCAGACATAAATAAAGTAAACCTTGATTATAATCTAAAAGTGTACACGGCGTTGTTCATATATTGCACAGAGTAATTATTGGATCTCAAAGCAAAACAATCACATGTTCGAGTTTTTACTGTAGTAAATATGTCTCTTAATAAATACTGATGAAGATTTACTTCGTTTGCTACATTATGATGTTATTAGTTTATTTCCAATAACTAATTAATTCCTGTCAAAATGCTTTCATTTCATATATTTTTCAGTTGCTGTGGAAACGGTTTCAACTTTAGAATACTAGCGACACATACAGAGATCTCGCAAAATACCTTCACTCTTTCTCATCTACCAAAAATAGTATTATATAATGTCGCAAAGGAGCATATGTTAATTGAAATGTCAATTAAATTTTCAAAAGAATGAATTTTTATCTTATATAGAGAATATATATAGCCCGGTCGGCTACAACGTTGTCACAATAGGTTTGATATTTTAATATCATTTTTCGACTCAATTTTAATAAGAAGCTGCCCACTTAATGTAAAAGACACGGTAGACTACGATGACAACTATTCTGTGTATTATTTAGTTCTATCAAATAGGCATTCAATTACAGAATGCAAGAATTTAATCAAATTTTGTACGAAATAGTACTGCAAAATAAAGGTAAAATATGTAGGTCCAGTTTCACCCTACGAATTACAACACGCCCATCTTAAACATACCCGAAACTAGTCAAAATTGTTAGATGGTTAATACATAAGATAAATTGAAAATAAAAAAAAAACAAAAATGACTGATGCAGAAAATTAGCATAATTTTTAAAAATAATGCGGACTATTCTTAGTTTATTATTATGAACAGAAACCAACTTAACTGTTACACCAAGCCACAAGTCTATAAATGTCGGAATAAAATTACCCCACTCTCAGGGGCCATTGCCATATATATATATATGATTATATATATATATATATATATATATATATATATATATATATATATATATATATATATATATATATATATATACTCTTCTATATATATATGCTGAAATAAATACTCAACTCCCTAAATTGTTGTTTGAATATATGCATAACGTATTAAAGTAGCAAGCCTGGCAGTTTAGCATATACTAAACGCAATGAACGACTAAATTTTTTATCCATTGTGTGCAAAGGCCTAAGATGCACTGTTTTGCAGTTTTAACGAAAATGTTTCCCAGAATTTAATAAATAAGATTTAGGCAATGTAGTAAATGCATAAATAAACTATTGATAATGTCACACCAGCTACTTTAATATAAGTTATAATAAATAGTTCTCGTAAACTGATTTACCAAACGCAAAGCAAATCTTTGGCCAAATTGCTTTAAGCCCCTAAGCCACACAAAAGCTTTTCTATACGCCTTGTTAGTGTGAACACAACTAATGTTAAAATGCTAATATCAAAACTGGATTTTATAGCATAAAAAAATCAATATATTATATATTCTCTGTTTCATATCTGCGACTTTCTATTATGTCGTTACTACTTTAAAATCCCATTAATGAGTTGGTGCCAACATTCTACATTGATTATTATGTTTTATTCATTGAATACTTTGTACTAAAAGGCTTTACAAGTATTATATATTGATGGTTGTATATCATATTAAAAGTGTTATTACAAAACTTTTTTTGTTTTTATTTAATTATATATCAGGTATATCCAATTCAGTTTATAGTCAGAGATTGAGCTTCGGTTTCTGTTTTCTTTTACGAGATTCATCTGCAATGTTCATGCACCAGTTCATCTATACTTTAAATTGAATAATATAAATAATTAGTGCTAAACAATAGCTTTATAATAATGTAATTTTAAAATAATTAAAATCTGTTGTTTTAATTTATTAGGTGAATAATCAATATAAATGTAAGAATTATTTGAATAGCATAACGTCCAGTCATTTAAAAATTTCTTTGGATATAATGAACAATTCTAGAAAATACTCGAATCTTGTTAGTCAATGAAAATTGTTCTTGAAGGATTGTTTCAGCTATATAAAATTTTTCATAGATTAATTTCTTTATAAGCCTTAGCTAGTTAATTTTGATTTGCCTTTAATTGTAAACAATTTGGTGGCAAAGGTATATGCTTAACTGACCAAATTCCAATTTCAGTTGGAGAAATTAAACTCCATGATAAAAGACCGGCTGCAAGGACCAGTAGGAATAAAGAAGATGGAACTAAAAATTATGTTGTATCTCAAGTCATATACAAAAAAATTAATGTAGACAAAGAACACATCGGATCACGACACCACGATAGCGTGCGTTAATTCGCTGCAAATACTGAATCAGGGAGTCATGCTTGCGAGACGAAAGTAGTTACTGTTCGAATTAAGTGAAAGGCGGAGAGATCATTACACAACACAGTTAACTAGGATTGTACTTGATAATTTCTGACTTGATGTAAAAACGATGTGATTAAACTACAGAGGTTTGTCACATTTATAAATTAAATACCTAACGTTGTGTGATCTGCAAACGTCTCTGGAAAATTTAAGTCTAGGAATCAAACAACCCTCGCGTCCTTTGCGATTACATTCAAACAAGAGAAGCAACTCAAATTTTGCAGATTCTATTCAAACTTTTGGTTGAAATGCAAAATGTTTGAACTAGGACTTCAACAACGCAAGGCGGCAATGATTAAAATCTAGATGGTATCTTGTTATGAACACCAGTCCCTTTATATGCCTACATTTGCCAGGATAAATTAAACATCTTATAATGTATAAAAGACAATTCATCCTGGGCCATCTTACCATAGGGTGGCCCAGTGGTTACAAACCTTAATGTTTTCATTAATTATTTATGTGCGAATGTAAAATGTCATTAACAATGCAAAGAAAAGAAGGAAGTATTTAACTTTCATTATTATTTTTTCATCCTGTTTTTTTTAAATGCAGCCTGTGATTAAAGCAGTCATGAAGTATGATTTATACATGTATAAAAGTAGTATAATATGTATTTTAGCGTGTACAAATTCTTGTGAAAATGTTTGCGTTTTTGTATATGATACATATTGAATATTTTAATTTTTAAATGGACGTTGGATGCGTAGGTGGTGATAGAAATTATTTTGATCAAGTTTGCAATCCGATATAAATACCTGACCTATTTTGTACATACATTTGTAAGTATAAACTAAGTTTTGTATGATGTGGAAAAGGAAATTAATCCAGTAGATCGGTTTCGTCCTCATTGGGATCTCATCATGTTCCGTCTAGCAGTTTGCCTCAATGATTCGATAAACAGATTCCGAAGCAGACGTGCCCGTATTCAAAATCTTGTTGCGGAAAACTCCCGATAGTACGATAAATGTTTCCATTAAGGACGAAACCGGTCTACTTGATGAATTGTCTTTTCAACACCATACACTGCTTAGTTTATACCGGCAAATGCATGTACATAACGAGTCAGATATGTATATCAAGGTCCAAGCTTGATTAAAGTGATTGCCTTATTTTTTTCTCACCAGTAATCCATTAGGATCGTCAGATTTTAAAAATATAACCAATTTCATATTTCATTTTGATTGAAAAAAGACTTTTGTTCGTTGTCCGTTTACATATTTTCATATTTTCTGTATATTGAGGAATAATAAGTGTCCTTTTTTATAGCAATTTCACATCTACCTGTTATTGTTTCACAGTGTCTTCTGAAAAACAGATTTTACGAATATTATAACTTTAAAATCTATTCGACTTGAACTTTCATTAAATATACTTGTTGTGATTTATTTTTATTAATAGAAGCGATATTTATTTTTACCTGATTATTTAATGGCGCTTTGAAATGTGAAATATTACGCTGCAGCATTCAAACAGCCTTGAGATCACTCGTCTTGTCATGTTAAAAAACATAGTTCCTACGAAAGATAGACCTGTTAGCATGTTCAGATTGTAAATATAATGAAAAACCAGCTGCCTAACTAGCAAATTTTTTACTTTATATGACAACAAATAATATTTACAAAACAAAAACATAAGTAGACTAAAGCAACTGTCTCGGACTCGTTAAACACCCAGGCCTTCATCATCATGATCATCATGTCCAGCCATACAAAAGTCAAAAATGACTAATGTTTCACTGCCATATAACCATAAAGAGTGAAAAAAGTATAAAAATGAACACAGAAGTAATATTTTAGACAAGCTTTTGGTGAGATTTACGAGAGAGAGAAATAGAGAGAGGGAGAGAGAGGAGAGTTAGAGAAAATGAAGGAAAACCTTGTAACAATGAGTGAATTTATCAGGATAACTCACAGAAATGAGGCAATCTAAACCTCTCCACAACACCATTATGCCCAAATTAGCATTCGAGCAAGGAAACACCAGCAATACATCTTACTTACGTCTTTCATTGTATCACGTCATAAACAAACCAAACCTCGTAGCTAACTTTACCCCACTAAGAAAAGAAAATTACAAAGATAATTCAACTAGACATCTGCAACAAGATCGCCACTGAATTCGATTCGATTCCATATTGCTAAGAGTTTCTAACGGTGAACTATGATGCGCACGAGGATCCCATCCTGGCAGAGGAGCGAGTCCTATACAACTCAATTTGGATTTAAATGACTTTAACTGTTTTTGTCTTGTCAAAATCTGTCTGCCTTTTTTCTTACGCCAATCTGGTGCTGGATGAGAGAGCAGAGCTCTACTGAGCAATCAAATTTAGGGCATAGGCAAAGCGTGACCGAGCCAACGAAGTTGATGCAGCCTTATTTGTTTTTCTAACGAGGAACACTTATTGGCAGAAAAAATACGTCTACGGATGTCAACATTAGTTATTCGTTGTTGGTAAACAACATGTGCAGTACTTCTCAAACAACGATGGTCAAATGCCTGTAAACGTCTAAAATCATCAATTCTAGGAGGCCTAGTGTGACTGCGCGTATAGATGCATTATAAACACGATCTTCAAAGCAGAGTGAAGTATTAGCGTTTCTCTATAAATGACGAAGGTTCAAGAAAGCTGTTCTAGCTTTCGCGATTTTTATTCTCACCTCATCGGACAGATCGCCTAAGTTATTGATAGAGCTCCGAAGATATGTAAACCTGTCGACCATGTCTAGATATTCATTCTGCAGTCGCAACGTTGGAGTGAGTTGTGGGTGATCCTGTAACAGTATCCTACATTTAAAGGGTGCGAATTTCATACCGAGACGCGTAACAACGTCTGTTAATATAATCAAGATGGCCTGGGAAGCATCCAGATTGTCGAACAATAAAACGATATCGTCCGCATAGTCAAGATCGACTATTTTACGCCGGGAGAACTTCAATACCTGCATCCTGAATGTATGTATCATCGATTACAAAATTTAACAAAAAGAAGAAAGTGGGAAAAACTTTGACGAACACCACTGCTGGTTGTAAAGTTATACGTTAATTCGTTGTAAACCTTAACGCGCCCAGAAGTATTTCTGTAGAAAGCGCGTACAATATTAACAAATTTTGTGGCCACACATTGCGACCCCGCGAATCAATCGCTCCCTTAAGGTCTAGAGAAAGACGGCTATTGTGGGACGGTGATATAAATGACTCCGTTCAAGAACTTGTCTTAACGTAAAAATATTATCTATACCACCTCGTCCTGCGCGGAATCCGGTCTGCTCTTCTCTTGTATGTGATTCCAGTGAAGCGCTAAGACGGCGTAGGATAATGGAAGCAAATAACCTAGATACGACTGGACCCTATCTTACACCACGATGGTTATCACGCGTATTACGAATGCCTTTTTTAAAGAAAGGAATTATGGTCGACTCATTCTATTCAAGTGGTACGGTTTCCTCATTCCATATAGTATGAAAACGTTTGGTCAACGATCCTGAAATTATAGCGCCACCATCCTGAAATACTCCTGGCATCAAATCATCAGGGCCTGCGGCTTTGCGTTGTTTATGATATAGGATTGCATGGCGTACTTCTAATTCTGAAGGTTCTACGAGACTAAATTACCACACTGTTGATGCAGACGTACTTTCTGGAATCGGAACAGACGCAGGTGTCTAAGAAAATTTAACTTTGAAGTGTTCAGCCCACCTATCAAGACAACTTATTTTATCAGTTATTAAATGGTTGTTACTATCATTTATAGTTCTACTAATTTTTAATTTTCTAGGGCCTGTTGTGCGAATAAGTTGGAACAAACAGCGACTATTACCTTGCGCGAAAGCTTCTTCCATTTCTTCAACCTTTCTGGTCCAATCACTTTTGAGATTGACTTTAAGACTGCACTTAAGTTCGCGTCTTATATTGCGACGAGTATTATTATTCGTCGAGCCAGGTGAAATTTGGCGCCTTGTTTGAGTATCTCCATAGATTTTACAGAGAGCCAATGATTATTTCTAAGGGGGCCTGTAATGCCACATACAGTAGTACCTCCATTGTGCATAGTGGAAATCATCTTGGACCAAAGTAAATTTTGATTTTTGCCATCCAGACCAGCCTTACCTAAGTTATATTAAAATTGAAAACGCAATACACGTAACTTTCATAAACATTTTCTACTATTCGTTGTAAATTTCAATTACACATTTACATTTGTGGTTATACTTATGAATAAAACCTTTTGCTAAATGATTTCTCCTCACACAATCCTGCGCTTATCTTAAGCACATTTGAAGTCATACTTTTTTAAAACCTTTACTTTTACCTATTTTAAAACAAAAATTATAGAAAACACTTATATTGGTTAGGCGACTCATCTTAGAACCAACCTGCCAATTAATTTGTTTAAAAATGTGGAGCTGTCATATGGCTCCAAAATAATGCCGCAATCATTATTCAAATAGGAATTATTTTTTCGAAAGAAATTGGCCTGTTTTTTACATTAAATGGGCGCTTTTGTCGTTGTGAGCGTATGTCACATAATCAAATATTAATATGTATAATCGTTTATATCTTTAACGTGAACCATATTTGGAAAATCAATATTCTTGAGATCTTTTCGATAATTGTGTATTTCCCAAATCGACCGTTTTATTCATATCATTTCTATACGGCCGTTATTTTACGTATCTTCACAATCGAATGTTCTTATTGAATGACAAATGCACTGCTTGTTACATTAGTGAAGCAAGCCACTGTTATATCCTTTTTAGTAGGAATTCCAAGCAACTAATGTAGTCGGCTGGAACTGCAGAATGTTTAGGCCAGATATTCCTTAGCCGATTATTATTGTTCGCGATAACGGTTAATTGATGAAAACACACCTTGCTCTCACTAACAAGAAATAATTGAATAGGTTGAAATTTGTTGGAGTCCAGTGGCAAACTGGATTCGGAGTAGATGCCTGATTTTTTATGCTTTTAAGACATTGGTCGTCGTGAATTGCATTGTATTTTACAGAATTGGCTTATTGAAATGGGACTGCTTTTGTGTCAAGTTCACGAAGTGATATTAAACTTATTGTCAAAAACTCTGCGATCAATAGTAAATTTATAGCATTTGTCGTTATGCGCTGAAACTTATTTTCAATCGTTTCAAAATATTTTTTTCAATTATAAGTCATTTCTGTAACGGCTCGTATAATTTATCATTGCCTAGGTTGTATGATCATTTTGCGCACTTACTAAATATAAATGTTAAACGAAATTCTTTAACGTTTAAAATCAGTCAACTTATTTATAACAAAATTTAGCTAATCAGTAATTTTTTATTTTATATATTTTTCTTAGCAAAACCCCCTATTTGTTAACAAAGATCAAAAAAGATTTTGGTAACGATGTGTATGGCGGTGTCTAGCTACTGTACAAAATTTTTTAATACCGATAAGATCTAAGAAACATTTTTCTGTGTATAGACAGAAGATTTAAAATGACAGCATATAAATACCTATTTGAAGATAAGATTCTAAAGAAAAAAAGGACTTCAAGTGTGAAAGAATCAGTAATTTTCGCTTCAAGGATAAATTTTGATCACAAAAAATATCTACTAATTAGGATTGTGCAATTATACAATCATTTATTGCACGAGTGTTGCTATATATTATTTAAATCAAAGTTTTAAGTTTTATTAAAACTGATCCCTTTATAAATATATTTGTCAGTAGAAAATAGGCATTATTTTAAGGTAACAAAGGCAATTTTCCCCATAAATCAATTTCTTCCTTATTACGAACTCTTTAAGTACTCTCCAGAATTTTGCAGCGGACAGAACTCGAACCGTGCTTATTTGGTTCCGAGTTTGTCAATCTGTCCATAGCCCCACTCTGCTTCAAATTTCACAGCTTTAGCTAAATATATACCAATTCGTGTTTTTTTCGCTCTTCACTCGGGTTTTATCAACCAGACATCGCCTTTTACTGGCCAAACATAATATGTTATTATAAAATATAAATTACAATACTTGAGCAAAATAGTAATCAAATGAATGCTTGCACGATCAAATAGTCATTGATTGAACGAGCTGTAATGAGAAATATATAACTCAGGTTGCCGAACGTCATATATACATCAATACCAGTATATACCTATTTGTTAGAATAAATGAATTACGCTTGAAAGTAGCAAAGGCAAAACATCCAGTAGACCGGTGTCTTTCTTATTGGTAACTCTTTAAGTCACGGATAGGGCATGAATCGTGGCACATTTTCCTGGTAGTCTTTGACTTTATTCACGGCACCACGTTGCCACACATTAGAGTACAGCATGCATTGACGTAGCCACATTTAAACGCGCTTAAATTTATTAGTAGAAACCCATAAATATTAACATTATGCACCGATAAATACTAGAGCGCCGTTATAATGAACAAAACGAACTATATGCAAAAATGCAGAACGTGTTGAATACCAATGCAAAATACACTAGCCTGAGTGCTAAGTTAGATTAAATGGATAAAGCTATGCGAAAAGAAATAAATGAAATTGAGATCTTAATATTTGTAGATTGAATTGATGCGGCCGTCTCACAGAAACTCAAACCAGTTAGTTGATACACACCAACAAAGACTATAAAAAACACAGAATAAATGTTGTCCATTGAGACCAATAATTTCAACGGCCAATTCTCCGTATTGGCCAAATGGTAAGTGCTTATACTGGAGCCACCGCGCAAATTACTAGTTAATTATTTGGTTGTCGATTCGTTTGAGCTTGTTAACAGAATTTAAGATATAAATATAAAATATGAGATCATGTTGTCTTTTGATGTTTCGTCTTCGCTTACAAATGTTTCAATTGAATAAAACATTGGCATTTTATTTAAAGCAGAAGACCAAACCATATTAATATCTCCGATGCCAGGTCATATTCTACACACGCTCAATTTACTAAACATGACAAATGTAACGTTTCCTTTTAATGGAAGCATCTATAAACAGATTGATGGCATGGCAATCGGAAGCTCCCTTCCTTTAGTGTTGGTTGAGATATTACCAGGCCATCTTGAAAAAACATCATTAAAGTATGAAATAGGTAAATGTGCAAAATACATACGGTTGTTTCCTTGTTCTGTAAAGCAGGTCGCAATCACGAATACCGCTTCAAATTTTCAATAAAGAGCATAAAAATATCAGTCCCACGTCAGAGCATGCGAATGGTGTTTGTCTGTCTTTCTTAGATGTTTCAATAATGTAAGTTGTTAATGGTGAATTAAATACAACAATTAACCACAAAAAAACCTGGTCTGCACAGTATTGACCTTGCAGGAGATTCATCGCTTTTCAATATAGATTGTCATCAGTTCACTACTGCTATTCAAGAATAAACAGATTGGTCAGAACTGGTACTAATATAACAAAGCACAAATAATTTAATGTCTAATGGGTATCTTTGATAATTGCTTCAAACAATTATTAATAGTGGATTAAAAGGTAGCAGACCTACATAAGACGAGAATAGAAAGCAATGTATCGCCCATTTCTCACTAGGAATTGGCAACCTGTTGTTCTTTTGCAGTCCACATTTAACCACGAACTATACGAATTAAAATGTTAGCTTCTTATGGTTTTATGGCAGTGAAACATAAGCCAATTTTTTTATGACTGTGCATGATGATGATATTATAGAATAGAAGAGAATAGAATATCTTTATTTGGATTCAAACCACACATGTTCAATCAAATAATAAAATTGGAAAATGTACAATATAAAAAAAAAGTTATTACATCACATAAAAGTGTGCAATTAGTCTCATGTAGATAAGTAAATCTCACTAGTTGTACTGTACAATATATCAATATCAGAAAGTTCGGCTGTAAAGAATAATAGATTCAGCTTTAAAAATAGGAAAAATCAAGGTATAATTCGAGTGTAACATTATGCAAATGATTGTATGTATTGTTGACTAACATGATGATATAATGCATAACATTTCAATTTTAATAATACAAAACTTGGAAATAAAAATCTCAAGAAATTCTGTTTCCGATAACAATTATCCTTGTCTTTATTATATACAAGGAAGTTGAAGCAATATTACCATTCACATTTAAGACAGCTAAACTACGAGTGTTACTAAAGGTAACACAACTTATTTTTCTAGTAATTAAGGAACAGCAGCATTAATATTGACCTCAAATGTTATTTACGACTATACATGAACAAGTTATCGATTGAAATACGTAAACCGGTGGACACAACGAGATTTTACTCAAATTAAAGAATTCTGAGTCTTAAGCACCTGTTTCAAATCAAATAATGTACAAACCTCAGCAATCGCGGAACGTAGCTTTGAAATCTCGCACTTATGTTCTCCAGTCGTAGCAATTAAGATAATTATGAAACGTAGCGATTAAAATAAGTTAGCCACATACAAAGCTTTATGAATAAACAAGCTGCAACTGTATGTATGCCAGCAGAAAAACATGCTCGGACACTGCGCTTTCATTGGAGGTTATGTATGCGATTGATTGGTTGTTCCTTTATCTCACACAATCCCCACGTTTACATTTGATCTTTTGTTTTTCTTTCTTCATCATATATATATATATATATATATATAAGCATAAGTTCGTTCATAGATACTTTAGAAGAATGCAAGAAAGAATTTTTTTTGTAACTGATAAAATTTATTTTTATTTATTAGTTTGTTTTAACGCTAGCATTCCAAAAGAATATATATTTTTTCAAACTAAATGAATGATTCTTGAAAGTAGCAAATGCAATTTATTTTTTAGTCTAGTTTCGTCCTTATCGGGAATTCTTCAAGCATTGTCAAGACGTTTGACACAGATAGTGCAGGATCCGCGGCACATTTGCTTCTCAATTTGTGACATTAGCCACTGGGAACATAATGTCGCGCATCGAGCAGAATTTTCAGCTATATGCTAAAATTATGCTTTTTGGTAACTTATTACTCGTGCGGAGCTCATATGCTTACTATTTTGACCTATAGTTCCATCCGGCCAACTCTAATTTGTCATCACAGAACATAAACAATGCTATATTGGAAAGTGCTAATAAATTTAAATTTATTATAATTGAAAAATTACTGAGTACGCAGGTGATTCTTCTACCTTTAGAATAGCATAAGTGTTAATCTCATGCTCGCTACTTTGATTGAATAAATTTTATCACAATTCGCACAATCAGTGATTATTTTATATTACAAACGTTCAATTTATACCTACTTAAAGAAGTGGCGCGGTTTATGTTCTATAATAATAAATTCGGTTTGGCTATTTGGAAATTCAATTCTTAAAGGATACTAAATTGGCTCTAGCCTTGTGAAAGTCTAACAAAACATAAAATTGTATATAGTTAAACATTATGTGCTGTGCGGCAAGATGGCGCATTAAATAGAATAACAGGCGTCAAAGCAAATATGCTCGGGTATGAGCTCTGCTCGTGGAAATTTTCTGGACAGTATTTGACGTGTTTCCAATAAAGACAAAACCTCTGTTCTTCATGATTTTTTTTCCACTAATTAGATGTCACAATTACGAATGGACGAAAAAAATTAAAGTATTTTTTTCAAAACAAAACGAACTTTAGAATCAATTAGCAATTGTTTAACAAGGTAATAACACTGAAGCAAAATTTCCAAAAGTGTAGCAGAAGTTTGTCAGTGGAAAATCTTTGTTTTGAGTAATAAAAATCAAAGCAACTCAATTTTAATATAAAAATAATTCGAAATACCAAAAACACATATTACATCAATTTATAAACCCAACAAATTTTGGTTTAAAATTTTTTACTTTTTAATCAAAATCCTCAAAAAACCCGATAACGTATATTATGACCAGATTAGAATTCGAATTTTGACCAATTATTTAACCGATGGCATAAAATATTAATTTGCTATTACTTTAAAACATCTACTTAAACACTTAAAAATAATTTAAATTATATTATTTAAATAAACTATGATTATGATCAAATTTCCAAGAATATGATATGGTAAGTAGTTCCCTGATGTTGTTTAACTCAGCAAATCAGATGTTGCCTGGCAGCCAGATGATTTAATATTCGACAGCACCTAGAATATCATTAACCACGAAAAAATAAAAAAATATCTTTTTATATATCATTTATTTTATAAAATAAATTAACCTGAATTTTTGGCACTCGCCCCGTGTGCTTAATCATCTTAAACTCAGGAAACCGTTGTCTACATTTACAGCTACACACCGAATACTCAAATATACATTTATGAGCGCTGCAACATTTCATCCCATTTCAATCTTCATCGGGGTCATTTCTATTGCCGAGTAATAAACAAAATTGATTGGCCTAAAATGTTGTAAATAGGCTTGCGCATATTAGAAACCTGAGAAATATATTGGTTAAAGAAGAAGTATTTTCGAACTTTTCATAACAAATATTTGAACTCCATCTTTATTTAAACCATTAATGTGCCTAATGCTTGAAACCAACAAATAAACTTGCGAAAGCTCACATCTTAATTTACGATGATGTTAAGATTATTTTATTCGAGTTCAGCAGCCATTATATGTCGCATTGCTATTGCGTGCGTAATTTCAAGAATTCAACACAGATAATCTCAGAAAATTGTATTTGCCAAAAAACAAAATTTTACTTAATAACTTATATAGACATGTCATGAAGAGAACTGCGACTTCTTATCACAAGCGTTTTCTCCAGATTTGTCTACGGGGAAACTCAAAATCCTTAAACAAATTTTGATGTTATTAAAATTTATTGTTTTAGTTGAATTATTTTGCGATTAGCGCGCTTTATTTAACCTATTATGAGTATCTAAATATATTGTTTATTTTATAAACGGCATCATTAGTCGAAGACAATCCTGTCGAGCATTTTGGCGGAACAAAAAACAGACAGAGATTCGCAAATTTGTAAATCGAAGTAATTCTGTTATTGGATGTGGGAGAGACTAACGACTTTAACCATTTCTGGGGTAAATTCTGTTGTTCATAACAAACGTTGTAAAAGGTTACCAAGTATATTAATGTTATTTTCGCTGAGGTGATCCATTATAGCCAAGGAGACTCCATACAAATATTTCTTTTGTTTAAATTTAGTATCATTGCTGACTTGAACAACCATGATCGATAAGACAGGAATTAAATATAAACTCCCATAACACCTTCGCCAAATACCACATTTGTTGCATTAGATGCATAATAACAACTGTAAAGGAAATTTAAATAATCCTCCGAAATTCGATTTTTATATGAAATATAAAACTACATTAGCTTACTTTGAAATGAAAATAACCAGATTTTAATGTTTAAGAATTTCTAAACATAGCTTTGTGATAATTGGACACTTCTGTTTGATGCCGGATGTTTTGCATTAATTCTGAAACGAAAAAAATCATTAATTCATTGGAGTATAAGTGCATGGACTTTTGTCAAACTGCGTTGTCTTGAATTCTTTGTAGATTATCACGCGTCTTGTATGGTGTAATTAGCTTGCTTGAATTCTGAATTATCAGCAATGTGATGTTATAGACCAGTTGTGTAGGAAGTGCATTATGCAGCACAAGATCTAATTATTTTTTCTTGTTTTAAAAAGTACGGTTTCACTCACTAAGCCGCATGAATTGCAATTATTGGAGCGTATAAATTTATACTCGATCTTGCGAGAATCTGGACAATTAAGAGGTAATGTGGAGGATATTTTTCACTAATTAAGATTGGTTTAAACCTCGAGGCGCTGGACAATGATAAATTTTAAGTTGAAAATAGCACAGTCAAAATGATTCATTCCGCGTGAGTAATAATGAACAAATTCATTTAAAGCGTTTCGACAGAATAGCCACAGGAGCGAATTTTCGTCTAAATTTAAATTAGCTGTCCTTTTGCGCTGAGGAGACTAAACACTGCAAAACACATAGTGATGCCTGACGCGATAATGAGACAAAGCTAGAACTCACCAAGATAGCATTAATGGCGTGTTAGGGATGTCCGTCGTATATGGTATTCTCTCAAAACAGAGAGCTGTTAAATAACGAAAAATGGGGGAGAAGAACCTTTAAAAATACAACTAATTATTGGCCATATTCGTCTCTTATTGCTCCATAGGAAACAAGTAACCTAGTTACCTGAATATTTAAAGACTACACGCAAATAACCAACATCTTTTAGGCAAAAATATCTAATCGCTTTTTTAGCTAACTTTCCATGTAAAACCAACTGGGCTCATTATATTAGAGTTTTGAACACATTTTTGTTTGATCTCTTGTTTGAGATGGATGCAAAATTTAAATGAAACCCTCTAGTTCATGCCCACAGATTTGCCCTAACATCATGATCTGATTCGAACCAATCACTTCTTTTTAAAATTAGTTCATGTTTGACCTAATAAAGATTTTTTTACTATGGCTGCAAAAAACTACTTTTTTTGAAAGCCCATTGTAGATTGTTCGATCAGTTGAATTTGTTTGGTCAAAGTGCACATTGAGAGATCTCCACAATACAAATCACAATGAAACTTTGATTTATGATAGGTTGTCAGTGTCCACAGTATTTTGTTGCTATCTTTATCTACAATCAGGATTGTAGTTCTGGAATATTTACATTGAAAAATACACAGAGAGACTTGAATTCAAAAAGATTTCAGAGGTCGCCACACCAATTCAAATTATCTTGACAATGTATTTTTTCAATTTTTAAACATTTCTGATCAGTGTTGGTACTTACATATATAAATATTTGCAGACTTAATTGGAATATTTAGGCGAATAGACGCGCAAGCACTTTGAAACCTCGTATTGTCAATTCACATATCTACGTAAGTAGAAATACGTTGTGTAATACACTATATTTATGTGTTTTATAAAAGAAAGTTTGTCGCTAGAATTGATTCGATTTAACAACTAGCTTGGTGAGATATTCGCTTGGGCAAGACTGTTCTCAAATTTCTGGCATATTTCTATTTTTTTAAATAATGGTGTTAAAAATATTGACAAGTAATAAATGTTATGAAACCAATTAGTTTACGCAACCTCCTGGTTTTTTAATACCATTTAATGAGTATTTTCATTTTGCTATATAGAATATCTACGATCACGAACTTTAAACAATGCATAATTTTTGTCACATTTTTGTGTTATATAAATAGGTTTCTTTGTTTTCTTCCATATTTTTTTTTCGGGTTCCAGGGCGGTGTTGTGGCCATCAATATAAAATGGGATTGTGACCTAGACAAAGACGTGCGCTATTGCAATCCGACATATTCGTTCAGTCGGCTAGACGATGCACACGCCAAAATTGCCAAAGGTTTCAACTTTCGGTGGGTGCTCAATTCATATTATTAGTTGTACATTATAACATGCATAATCCGAGAATATGCTGAATGAGTATATCTGTTATAAAACTTCTGAAAAATGAAGAATATTTTATGACTGGCTCGGATATAGTTTATATTCTTAGTCATTATTAGCCTGCAATAAACGATTATAAAATTTACCATAATTTCCCGCCAAACAGGGTAACTCAACATGTGACAATAACACTGCGCAATTATAATGATACCATTACTTTCATAAAGGTGGCGATCTTGATACAAACACCTGACCCATTTGTCAGAATAAACTAGGCATTGTATAGAGTAGAAAAAGTAATTCATCAAGAAGACCGCTCTCGTCCTAAATGGAAACTGATCACTGACATCCTAGTAGGGTGGCTCAGTGGTTAGAGCAACGATCCTGTGCTAGGTGTGCCTCCAGGCTCGCACCGGCGCTGCACTTTCTGGACAGTAGATTATCATCGCTCGCTCTTTGGGCCAAGGCGAAACTCGGCTTTGGTGTTTCCATTTTCTTCTGGTATCAGAAAAATTCTATTATACCTGGAAAAATATGCGTTCAAGGTATCGATTTTATTTAAAGACTGCAAACTTGATTTAAATTAACTGTTATCAACCTCTCGCAAGTGCGCAACCATTATATATTCATTTATATTTCTTAATTATAGTGTTGCCATTGTATCACATCTAACGACAATACCTGGTGGTGAATAATGAATATTAAAATAGCGACAATATTACCCAAGAGGAAGTTTAACATGTTTTAAAATGGAGAGAGAAAGTAAAGGGACTTTGCTTCATCTTATCAACTAATTTACTATAAAATATTGCAAAAAATATGTTTTTGATATAAGGAACAATTTAAATACAAAAGATCATCATAAATATAAATATATATATCTTTCTAAAATTTTCAATAAAGAAGAAACGAAACTAAGCACAAATTTACATTGGACCTGGAAAGCCTCATGATTATGCAAGTGAACAATATATATTTTTTTACTTGCACAGTTCTGAATAACGTCGATTTATTGAAATCGCATCCAAATTTATAACATAGTAAGATATCTAGCCTTAATTAAATTTGAAATGTGATTTGTTATATGTGAAAATTTGGACAACAAACAACATATTTAGTTTTGTCGTACGTGCTTTTTTTGCTCCAACTAAGTTTGTATGTGTTCCCAAAAGCGTGAGTGCTGTTTTTTACCGCCTCTGCTTAAATAGGCTTATCTAGAGGAGTCATTTTAATTATGGATAAAGTTAGAGTCAGATTGCAGTAGAATTTTGTCTTTACCACTAGCTAGAAGAAATTTGTGGCGGATGGTAACAAAATTAAATCAGCTGCAATATATGTAAACGCCATTGTGGTACGCCTTCTATTCACTGTGCGTGTCAATGCATTTTAACCATTTCATTGCATGCAAATATGCACAGGTTTCTGGTCATCTGTAAACACATTCACAACGGGATTTATTATAAAATAAGTTTTATACTTGTCCACAAAATGTGGTGAGTAACTGTTTTTATACGAATACTATGCACACCATTTAATTCTGTCTGCAAACAATCGGATGAACAAATACGCAATGCCTTTGTGCAAAATTTTTAAAATAATAATTGTACTCTTTCAATAGATAACTGTTATTGTAAATTGAATATTACGCTGCACTGTTTTATTATAGGAAATCGATCTACAAATTTTCCCGTCATTTCTACATTTAAGCAGCAAATCAAGGACGGGTAGAGCATCATTTAATTTGTTTTCAATTTTAATTATACTGTTTAGGTGCCATACATTGCATTTTTTAAACAATTCGTCATAAAATCACAACAATCATAGATTATAAATACATCCTCTCCATAACGATTGTATACCTGTACTTTATCTAATAAATCAGTTCTTTCGTTCCAACATGCATATAAATACATCAGCCGCAGTAGATACCATTTAGCTAATTAATGCGTGGGCGTATTTGTCATTGGAACAATTGGGTCCAAAGAAATACCTTGTTTATACCTTTCGAAAATGAGTAAAACCTAGTTGTTTGTGTTCCAATTGGCATGTTCGGCATATGTTTTCCGACTTTCTTGCAGAAAATAGAATAACTCTATCGAAATGATCTTCTCCTTTTTATTAATGAAAATTTAAAATTATGGACCAGAAATCTGGCAAAAAATCTGATTTTTCACTTTCGTAACTAAAGTTCATTCCAAGCCCCAGGAAAAATTTTGCTTAGAAACGTTTCTTCATGTCTTAACATTTTGGACAGAAGTAAATATTTCGTGTAGTTTCATATCTGGACTGAGCTTTTCAATTAAATAAAATTAACTTTTTGGTTTATTCCTTCAGTTAATCAGATGAGCAGATGTAGCTAAAACGCTATTGTGTATTTTTAAATATAAACGCTAGCCAGAAATAAAATGCGTCTTACTAATCTTGCCTTATTTTCCGCATATATATAACAATTGAATTAAAATTAAATTTTTCCATTTGAATCTAAATATTTTGTCGATTAAAATAAAAAATCGATACAATGAAAATGAAATTCATCAACTTCACCAGTTTTACCTTTAATGGGCATAAATCAGTGGTTTCCAGCACTGTTGCGGCATTTTGTTTAGAATCGTGCAACTCATCCGAAAAGCTGAGGAAGCATTTCATAGCATCTTGGCTCATCTTGCCCATAAATATTTTATTGTGTTCATAGCTATAAAATTAAAGTTACCATAAGCTTTTCCACATCTGGTCTCATAATTTACACACACTATGCTATCTCAACAATTCCTGGTCCTAACATCTCTGGCTATACATGGCATGTGCTCTATTAAGGGGAATTCAATTTAAAAGGCGAAATATATTTTCTATCGTATGTAATCTTTAGCTTATTTTGGCAAAAAATATACAATCAAAGGTGGTCGTTAACCCTTATCGCCAATTTATACTCACAAGAACACACTTACCTGCTAGAATGGCCAAAAAACATTTGTCGGTTCTACATTTAAGATTGCATGTAATACGCTGCTTAGTTCACTTTTGAGATGAGTTAACTATCCTCTAACAAAATTTACCAACGCGAAAATCACGGCTGCCGAATTTATGCTAAAACTCATGAGTAACCAATGTGGACGAAATGAGTGCTTGAGCTGAATTGCTTTCTCCATCCCATATCACTCTTATTTGATACCAAATGTTTATCGGTATGTAATAATGAGTCGTATTTTCTTATACTTACTATATAAACCAAAGATACGAATTTAATGAAAAAACTGAAAGGTTTTGCGTCCTTATTTCTCATTCGTGAAAGTCTGCTGCAAAATAAAATCTAGCATTTTACTTTAAATTTTGTGCAATACGCCAATTTGGTGCTGTTGATGAGGAGTTACCACGCTTATAAACCACAAATTTTGCCTAATAAGAAAAAAACCAACATTGTTGATAATATTTTTTTGGTTAACTTATGCCACATTTGAGCTTTACCGAAAGAATTAGTGTCTAATTAAATCTTGCTATTTCACTTTTATGCAACAATACCTTCACAGATATTGACGAATTTAAACTTCCTATTTGAATCTATACATCGAAGGCGATATAAAAGAATTTCAACAAAAAGTAAAGATAACATAAACAAGTAGGTTCTTTAAATCAAGTTTGTGAGCTTGATTTGGATCTGTCGCACAACGCAGCATAACAACTGTCAGTCACACTTACCAAACACGTTTTTGCTCTTCATTGTAATTATTTCAACACCACGAGGAACTGACTAAATATGATCTCACCGAATTTGTTTATATATCTCGCAATGGGCATCACCAATGCAATTCTCACCCAAAGTCTTTTCGCATACATTGTGATTGACTGTTTCATGCCCAAATTTCTGCGCAGTCACAAACATAACGTGTTTGCCGTCTTCACTACATTCAAATAATAGATCAATTTAAGTAATCGTTGACTATACGGATAACGTTAACTATTCTTTAAATTAAAATTGTGAGCTTAATTTTAACACCACTCGCATTGCATGTAGATAGTGACACGACATAGCAAAACTACTTCCACATTTAAACCTATAATCATCATCGTGGCACTACGCCAATTTCGAATAACAAAGATCCAAACTCAATGCGTACATAATACATTTAAAACCAAAAATCCATCTTTCACATACATTGAAATTGGCTGGAAAAATCGGCTGCCAAATTTACAGTGCAGTAACAATTATAAAAGTGATTGCTTATTGCATAACTTACATAAAAAGTGTTTCCAGATAACCAAAGATTCCTGTTAAATTCGCATTCACGCTGACGCATTGGATCAGTTGCGAGATTCGAAACCAATCGTCCCGCATTTATATCCGGGCTGCCCTATTTCTGGCATATAATATCGACTGTGCTGCGACGACGAAACGTGTCTCATTAATTAATTAAGATATTTAACGCAAACATCCTGGGTTTTCATTTGATTTAGCTGGTGACAACCAGTCTGATTTTCTGTTTTACTTTTCTTACTCGTTAGTGAGTATTGCTAGTTGATTTGTGAGTACATATACCTGTGTCTGTTTGCGTGTCTGTTTGTTTATAGAATCATTCGCATGCTATTACAGGGTGATTTTAGACATCCGGTTATTCTTGTGCTGAATGATTATGTTTTGACCAAGTGTATGCTCTGTTGGTTTTTGTGTGTACAAATGTTCTCTCCCGTATGATGTTTTCCATCTTGCCTTTTTCTTGAATTTCATCTTGTCGCCTTGGTAACAGCGCGGGTTGCGCGGATTACAATTTAAATCGCTCATAATTTTTTTTGTTGAATTTACTGTCTCATTGTTAGCGAAGGTAGATATGCCGTCTGCGTAGCTGTGTTTTCTTCATGTTTTTTGTCATTCAGATTAAAAAGATGTTGAGGCCGATCGAATGAGTGCTCCGGCTTTCGTTGATGCTATTAAATTGTTGTTGTTTTGTATGATTCAAGGCCAAACGATTAAAAAGGGAAGCGTTTAAGTGTTTAGGCTGAGCGCTCGCTGATTTTTATAAAGACCTTCGTATATGTATAATACTTCGAATTTTGTCAAATTGATTAAATACCCTGTTTCAAACATGTGCTTAGATATAGCTGATTATATATATATATATATATATATATATATATATATATATATATATATATACTCAGGTAGAAAAAGAAATTCAGTCAGTAGATTGTTTTCATTGTTATTGTGATTTCTTCTAGTACTGTCCAGAATATACCATGTAAGGGACTCAAACTGTGGCACATTAACTGCAGAACCTAGACTCTATCTGCTATGTCACCCAGGGGCCTACTACATTCAGTTTAAACTCATATACCAAACTATGTTATTGGTTAGCCATTCCATCAAGTTGAACTTATTTTGAATATCTTAAAACCTGAAGCTCTAACTAGCCATAGTCATTCTGCTTTTACAGAACAGATACCATACAACTTGGATAAGTTTATATTAAATTAAATTATAATTGCAGGATTTTCATTTTATATACCTGGTCGGTATAAACTAAGCATTTCATGAGTTTGCAAATACAATTTATCCAGTAGGCTTATTTTTTCCTTAAGAGCTTTGTATTCTAAAAACGTTAAAGACACTCACTAGAATTCAAGCGGTGTAACGCGAAAAGCAATGATAAAACGCTTTACTGAATCGTGTGTCACTGTTTTAAGCACTGCCTGAGATTATGTAAAACCACCTGAAGTAATGTAGTACAAAAATGGGAGATTTAACGAAACAACTCAAAAATAATTATTTTAAGGACTGATCAAAAATTGTAGCTTTAGTGAATTCAAATATTTCTGAATACTACCAAGATAGTACATATATATATATATATATATATATATATATATTTATATATATATATAGTCATGGCCTGTAAATACAATTTAATTCAATATCGCTTGCCCAGGTTCGGTGTGTGTCTTATAATGGTAGCTTGTTCGTGGATTGTTAGAATTTCGGGTTGAAAGCTATGAAACATTACGAAGAATACGGAAAGTAAACACTGCTTGATTTATAAATGAGACTAGTGCGCAAATGCGATTTCTATGATGTAGTAAATGAGTTTGTGGATTGAACTTAAGGTTCCGGATTCGAATCAAGACCGCGACAATCCTACTGATAACTAATGAGTGTGCAACTCTGTGAAACCGGACAAATTTACAAATTGCATTTATGCTTTTCCTGCATTTACCTGGAAGTTAGATTTGAGTTTAGAGCTTTCTCCATTTATTATGATATATAAATGGATAAATATTTATGGTTATTTATCTACATGCGTAAAAAAAGCTGTACTAGGGATATATTTCATAATTTTTCTGACAAATGGTTACCATAAATTGTTAATCAGAATGTCATGTTATTTATGTCACACTGCTGTATATTTAATCGTTTCGCTTATAATTGCTAATCTGATACTAAATAGTACGCACTATTTATTGCTAATTGCAGGAAGGCCTAACTTATACTTGTTTATGAACGAATGCTTAATGCGTAGCTATATGCTCTAACTGGCACATTGTTGTTATGTAAATATGAATTCAGATTAAATGATTATATTTGCTCTTATCGCAATAGTTGTACTTAACTGTGACAATCTAGTATTTACAATGCAGAGATAACAAATCAAATATTGTTATTTATATCGATTCTTTAATTTATAAGACCAATTAAGTGCTTGCTATTCTCACATAGTTGCATTTAACTTGGCTGTGTTGTGAAATTGCTCTTTGATTTATTTCCATCTATATTCATTTAATTATTTCCCATTATAGAATTTCCATAAATAAAAACCTCTCTGCCAGCACATTCATAAAATTAAAATTAGTCTAATAAATATTGATCAGCTTATTTTGGCAATAAATTTTATATCCAATTGGAATTAAACATAATGCACTTGCATTAAACAATTATTCTAATTAATTTGATTTTCTACACAAATGAAGAAATTATTGGTTTAATTAACCATTTAAGTTTTAAAACGGGCATTCAATTTTGCCTTTATTAATATTTCATTAAAAACAATATTAATAATTTAGGGTTTTATATACTATAGATTTAGTATGTACCATTTATTGAGCTCTAATCGATTTATTCACACCTGTGTAGATTCTTATACTTTTTCACTTTTCATGTATTTATTCTAGTGTTTTGAAATATTCATTTAATTATTTTATTGAAATACTAGTCCTTTAAGTCTATTATGAATCATTTCATTTTTATGTTATTTAGTAAATATTATTTTTTATTTCACCAACCTACAGGAAACAACTAGCTCAATAATGCATTCCATTAATTTAATAAAAAACAGTTAATCATGAAATTTGTCCCTCTGGTATTTAAAGAAACTGTTGTTCTGCAACACTTAAGTTTGCCTATTGAAGTGGTTTTTGAATCATTCTTCAATCAAAAATGTGAAAATTTTAATTAATATATGCACGTATCATTATTGAAATAAACAACCATGTACGTCCGTATGAACTTGCCAAATTGTTAATCCTACCCCTACAGTCTTTTTAAGATAAGTCACTTATTAAGTTCTAGACATAAGCTTATATTAAATGAGGTTTTTCATTCAAAGTCGCGAACGAACATGAACATACATACACTGTCAGCGTTTTACAGTTCTGAACACTTGAAGTCAATCATATTTGCCTATTTCTTACTGATTCATTCTTCAAATGAATAAACTAATTGTACAATTTAATACTTTTTGTGTTTTAGCTTTTCTACACTTCATAGTCATTACATTTTTAGATGCCTCAGCAATAGAATTTATTTCTTAAAATACCGGTATTCGGAAAATACCCATTATTTATCCTACACAAACTTTAGTATCTCACAATGTATTACAAGATGTGTTTTAACTAGCATTCACATATTAGCACGTTCGCAAGAAGTACTTGCATGGACTATTCAAGTCCCTATTTTGAATTGTATGCACGGCGTACTTGATCGAATCTGCTAAACATATAGGAAAAGTTTAACTGAGGAAAATAGTATTTCGCTATTCCTTGCGTATTTTGAATTCGTAGTGTGTTCTTAATCAGTTTAAATTAGTACTTCAGGAATCTTTGAATGGGCGAAATTGCTGTTTTTAAATAATGCACTATTACAATACATCGGTAATATCTAAGTGATAATTTTACTGAAGCCTGTGAAGTTACTATTTTTGTAACATTCTGTAAAGAAGTAGTATTGATTAATTATAATCAAGGTTGCGCTCTTGATATAAGCACCCGACCCATTAATTACTTACATATGTCTGTATAAACTAAGAATTGTATACAGTAAAAAAGGCAATTCTTCACTATAAAATTCTTAGTGTATACTGACATATGTAAGTAATTAATTGGTCAGGTGCTTATATCATGGTCACAACCTTGATTATAATAATTGTTATCACCGCCTGCGCAACCAATGTTTATTTTAAGTAGTAATTATGTTGCATTTAGAATTTTTTTCACTTTAATTCTTATTTTATATCTTCTAAATGAAGTAGAAGAATATCGGTTCTCCAGTTTATTTGTAAAGCAGCTATTCTTTTATGGAATCGTTTCTTAAAGATTATTGTACTTATTGTAATATCTATTATAAGGAAATGACGCCAGGAATGGGCACTCGAACGGGGTCACATTTTTATCGGAGTCCGAGACTTTCTACTGCGCCAACTTTGCCAGATTATGCAAACAATTTGCAGTTATATACCAATTCCTGCTTCCGAGTGGTATTTCCTTCAGGTGGAACCTTTTTAAATCAATAAATATAATAATAATGTTATCTTATTACATTCCATATTTTGCTGAATTTTGTGTGAATATGAAAACACACTGAATCTTGGCAAATTAAACTTGATCCATCGGTACAAAAACGCTGACTAGCTTAGGAAGTGAAGGAGTATAGGAAGCATACTGTGAATAATGTCACATTCTTTTGTAGTTGTTCGAAGACACTAATTTGCAGGTGATGACGTACTGCTGATAATTATGCCATTATTGGTCTTGGTTCTTGTTTTATACATGATTCGGACAGATGTTGTGATGATTCGTTCACTCGGCCCTCGCTATTTGATGGAGAGTGCCTAATATATGGTCTAAAATGCCTCTTAATTTGCCTGGAAAGGTACTGAACATTTTGTTTTTATTCGCTTCGTGAATTATGAATATTATGTGATTTATTGTACCCGACTTCCTTATTGGTACCAGATATTTACTTCTAAACTTCTGGTTTAAGTGTTGATAGGCACAGCTAATCCGCATGTTTTTATAATTAAATTCGAATATTTACATGATTAGCTATTCGGATGACAGTGGAAGTTGATCTCAAGAGTCTACTCTTCTGTATGATTGTGCATTAAAATATGATATAGCTTTTTGTAATAGGAAAATTGGCTATCCCTATTCGATTAAGTCTTGTTCTTATGATAGTTGCTGGCATTCTTATCGATATCACAGTTTGAGGTAAACATTTACTATCTAATTGTTTTCTGAAGGAAGTCGTTCGCTTCTATTCTAAGGTTCGTCTGTACTACATAATTACCCATATATATATATATATATATATATATATATATATATATATATATATATATATATATTTATATATCGGAAACACAGGATAGCTAGTCCTGTAGTGTAATTGCATGAATTGTTTATTTTTTCGAAACAAATAACAGCAAAAATTAGTGTAACCGTGCTGTTATATCTAAGGATTGGATTTCTATGATTTGGTGTGAAATGAGGGGCCAGATTGAAAAGTGTCTGGCTAGTTATTAAAAGTGTCATGAAAAAACCTTGAAGCTGGTACCTTTATCAAATATATTTTGGGTATAAAGCGTGATATCGGCTCTTACTGATAAGTCGCCAGTAAGCACGAAACCAATGTGCTCATTAATTTAAACCTTTCGTTCATGCTGACTTTGGTTTATCCTTCTGGTCCTATTCAAACTAATTTGTAACTAGCTGCGTCACACCTAATACATAATTGCATATATATTAGTTATACGCATTAAATACTATATAACTAACAGCCGTATATCCGGCATCGTAATTATCCTCCTACGGTTTCAGTTAGGCCCATGTATTGCCTTAAGTAATTATAATACCACTGTTTTGGCTTCCTTATAGCTACATTTCACTTGTAAAACGCTTCTCAAATAGAATGCTTCAAAAACGAACACAATTCTTTCGTTCTGCACTCGTACAATTATGATTAAACCGGGCAGTCAGAGCTGTCTAGATGCTCTGCTGCAATTATTATTATTATTAACCCAGGGACACCAGTGCAAAGTAAGGCCTCACACTCTGGTTGTCTAACATGGGCAATATATAATTATATATATATATATATATATATATATATATATATATATATATGCAAAGCCCAGTATATCGAAACACAAAGCAACCATTTTTAACATTCTGAAGTTCCCTACTATGATATTGTACTCGACTCACCACGAATCGCACAAACTAACAGTAATATAAACACCTTACCTATTAAATACATACATTTGTCAGTATAAACTAAGAATTGTATGGTGTAGAAAAGGCAATTCATTCAGTAGACCGGTTTCGTACTTACTTGGAACTTATTACGTACTGGCTAGAATTTGTCGCCAACAGTGCTTCCGAATCTGGTGCTCTAACCAATGAGCCACTCTGCCGCAGGGTAACAATTGTATGTACTTATTGGGTCCGGTGTTTATATCAAGTTTTCAACCTTAATTATAGTAAATGTTATCACTGCCCGCGCAACCAATGTTCATTTTACCGCAATATTTCCGTATCCAAGCTAACCCCACCATTATTTTACTGATTTGCAACAAAAATTTTAAAAATAAGACCTGTGCTCCTGTATTGCTTCTTGTCAGGTTTTAGGTGCCTAACACAAGCATATCCTCAAAATCTATGTCCATTTTAAATATAAGTAGTCTATTATCAAACTGGAGTAATAACAGCAGCAAAAACGGCATCGCTAGGATAGTTAGCAGAGCTTAAACATAACAACAAACGCGAAATTAATACTGGAATCTGCATGCCATTTGCATTTTCTTGTGCTCAAAACACAAAGAACTCGGTTAACGTATAACTGTACATAAAAATCTCTTAATTATACGAAAAGATTGTCTCCTACGCGCATATAGACGCCAAATGATGAACATTTAAAAATCTAAACGCAGTTAATTTCAAAAGTGACGACTGTTACAAATGAATGCAAATAAAATAAAATTCAGTCTAATTATTTATTAAATTCTCAAATGAATACCCGTCATGGACACATCTGAAAGACCTTAATTGGCGCTGTTATGTTATCAAGAATTTAATTGACTATTATCCATAATTAAAATAATCTTAACATTTTAACGCGTTCCTCCGTAAAAATATACTTTGTAATACTTAACACGTTACATAAATAATGAATGCGATTTATCCTTTAATCCGGTATCGCCCTTATCGGAAAATTAAGAAATAACTGCCGGGTATTCCCTAACATGAAATCTAACTCAGGAGAATTGATTAAGAATCTGGAAATCCATTCGTTACGCCACAATTTCCGGGAATAGCAGAAACTTAGGTCTAACTGTTAGATGGTAAAACTTCACCATCGCTTGTAATTGTAACCTTCAACGAGCCATTTCTGATATGTTTTAGTTAACACGACAGAAAAAGCGCGATAAATAAATTTTGTTATAAAATGTAATGATAATATTCTTTCAAATTGTTGTCAACATAAACTATAAATTGAATAGAATAACAGGATTGGTGTAGGTCATATTGGGCATTCATCCGGGTTTTCTAGAATTGTTGCAGCCCTGATTTGAACTCAATGAAATTAGTGCAATCTCACAATTTATCACCTATGTAGTCCACGCCGTCCAAAGTAGATTAATTTGCGCTTACATATTTCTTATGAACATTCGTCATTCCTTCTTTAGTTGATACCACTGGTATCAACAAGCTGTGATACTTACTTTAAGAAAGTTTATATAATTCGATTATGTTTATTATGCTTGTATGAAGAAACATTAAATAATATTTAAAATGCAGTTCAACAACTAAATCGATTTATCTTTGATTAGTTTTGTCAATAGTTTCCATTTTTGATGCGGCCGGGACTTACACACGGGGCATTTAGTGCACCTACTTATCATTTATTCTTGCGCCACTGACGTGGTGCATTGTGTGTAATATTTAATTTTATACCAAAATTTGAATAGAATATCTGAACTCTCCATACCAGATCAAAAATGATAGTGTAGATTTCATGGCATCGGCGAATTTAGTATAAAGAATATTGGCCAAATTTTATCGTAAATTTTTGTTTGTATAACCTAACAATTGCACAAAAAAGAAAACATTATTCACTACTTTCATTGGGCACTCGTTGGCCGTGGAAAATTGAGCCTGAGGTATTTGTTTCACTGACTCACAATCCATCCTCTACGCTTACAAAGCCGCGCATTGACCATGAATTTCGGTTATTAACTCGTAGACGTTTTTGGCCAGTGCTATCTTTTTAGATGTGTATGGCGAAAGATACATTCTTCGACCTGCACTTATTCTTCTTTTCGGTTTTCGGTCGTTCCATCTTGTCAGCCTTCTTTGCAGCCTTACCAGAGACAACCTTTGGAGGCGTAGTTACAAAGCAGAGCTTTGCATTCTCTTCATAGTATCAACTAGCTATAACAGATCTGACACAAAAAGACAGTCACTATGCCATCCCTTGTGGTGATTTTTCATTTTTTTAAATTGCAGGTTTTGGTTTTATGTTTCCTGATTTTATCAGTAGTTGAAAAAATCAGTGAGCGAGGTTTAAACCATTTTCCTTATGTTGAACGTCTTGCAACTCAATGCCTATACCAGCATAGACGAACAGTTTGCACGAATTTTGCAAACTTAGGAATCAATACTGAATTACTATAATATGATGGCTGTTTATCATTTATTTTAACAGATATATATATATATATATATATATATATATATAATATAAAACAAAATGTAATTCATTATGTCACTGATTTGTTTGCTAAGTGAGCACACACCTGAAATTGCTAGAGTTGACGCTACTTGGATTTGATCCCACGACATATGTTAACAGACACATTAAACCCATCAACAACGTCAACAAGTCAGCAAATTGTGCAACGTTTTTCATTATGCGCATCTATATTTTTTGGTCATCAGTTATTTCCAGTTAAGCTGCTTATGTATCGAATTGGATCGTAAATTACAATTAGCTATTTCTGTTCAGTCAATATTAGATCGACTCCATACACCCCAAATAATTAGTTTTTAAATAATTTATAATGGCTCGATTAAAAATTTGGAATTTTTGAGATAAACATAACATTGCATAAAACATTCACTGAATTCACAAACTAGAAAGATTATGGCTTTATTGATCATTCATCAGTAGTTCGCTAAATTGCCACGCCTGGATTTTGAAATAGACATTTTTATCTGTGTCTCGTATTTCATCACCTTTGTTGCGGAAGCTGTACATTAATAAATAAACGTTTTCACTGAACTCAATTGCATATTTTTGTCTTTTATGAATTTATTTTTTATCTTTGAGACACCACTTTGACCTCAATTTGATGTAGTTTTATCAATCTGTTTTATTTTTTATCACAAATTTAACCAGTACACGTGATATTAATTTGAGTACAACAGCGGTATATTATAATTTATTTGTTTTCTGTATATGATAACAATTTCACAAAGCATAAAATGTAATTGGTTAATTTGATTCATCTGAATCTTTCTGGGCACAAATAAATAGTTTTCAGAATTTCTGCTGAATGGATTTTAACTCAAGGCATTTGGTTCAGAGACACGTAGCTCACTCTCTATTCCTGTACAAATTTTCCTGTGTTTGTAACAAACTGTGTATCGCTTCTTCTTAAGCATCCAACCAGCCATTTCTCATTTTTCATAACTAGAGAAACCACATTCTCCTCAGAAAGTAATATTGAATGCAAGTATTAAAATTTCATTTTATTATAAGACATAAATTAGGCAAACACTTATAAAATCCTTTTTTGGTTTAAATAATTTTTTTCCTTGATTCCCATATTATAATATTCTGGAAACTCCTCTACGTTGTTATAATGTTTCAAGTACAAAAGTATTAAATGGAAACGCAAGAGGAATGTTTATGAGTTTTCTATAACGCAACAACCAAGAAAAATGGAAGATACGTTGTATAGCAAAAGCCAATTACGTGAAAGGTTTACTCCTTACTGAGCAAAATATTGTAGTTTTGAGAAATGCGTTGACCCAAATCTAAACGTTTATATTTGCTTAACAATAGAACTGTGGCATGTGATTAAAGGAGGGTTTTTATTTATTTTCTAGCGACATCTTGTAAACAAAATATTTTCCAGAAAGATTTCTTATTTCGTTTTTAGAATATTTGAATTAATTAACAGATCAAAAATGGATTAATCAGCTGAATAAAAATTATTTGTTGTGTATTTTCCGACTTGATAATATAAAGAACATTTGAAGTACATACACCATTTGACACAATTTATACTTTCGTGACAATTAAGTAGATAAGAAAATAAATGTTTCTCAACTTGGTGCTACTTATTTTTGCTTAATTACAAGAACAAATAAAAGTTTGAGGATATAGGAACTCTCCTGCCTTTTAGCTTTCTGTCACTTCTTATTTTGAATGTAATATTTTTGTGGTTTTTCTAAGTCAAATTTGGTTCCAGAAATGAACTTTTAATTATAATATTGATTAAAGATAATTTTTTTCTAAAGAGTAGAAGAATAAATTTTCTAATCCTTTATGTTTTACGGCAATACAAACAAATGCAGATATAATTAAACGAACATTGGTTGCTCGGGAATGTGAAAACAATTGCTTTAATCAAGGTTTCAATCTTGAGATAAACGCCTGACCCTTTATGCACATGCATTTATAAGCATAAACTAAGTATTGCATAGTGTGAGAAAGGCAATTTATCCAGTAGACCAGTTTCGTCCTTATTAGGAACTTATCACGTACTTCCATAATTTGCCGCGGACAGGACTCGAACCTAGGCACGTCTACTTCGGATTCTAGTGCTCTAATCACTGAGCCACCCTGTCGCACAGATATGACTCGAAAGGTGTTTATCAATCTATTTGTAATAAATTTATGCTTTTTTGGCAACCTAATTGTTTTTTTATTGTTTTGCGCCAACTTATGTGTAATTACGTGTATTTTAGCACATTTATTTATTTCATCATACAACTAATATCGTTATTCTTAAACATGGCAACTATAAACAATTTATCACGCCCGTAGTCACTAAATAATTTCAATAAAATTCTTCAATTATTGATATTTTTAATACGAATAGCTGCCTTGGATGGAGCAACGTCTAAAAGTAGCCATATTAAAACTGAATAACTGCAAAGTCATTTGTCATGTCAAGTATTCTATCATGTCAAATTTTAACAAAACGAGATAAGCAGAAAAATAAAACAGAAATTGCGTGATTTTTTAACGATATTGAACCTAATCAACTGTAGATATAATTTAAAGGAGAATTAAACAAAACTTTACTGCCAAATATCATCAAGGGTTCTCCGAAAACCTGTAATTAGCCCGCATTATATAAATTTGGTAATTCATGGACGTAAATTTCATTTCGGATATAAAGGTAGAACTTTCAATTTCAATTTTGCCAATCCAAAATTACTTATACATTATGAAGGATCACTTTATATACTGCTACTAAGATAAAGTTTACATTAATAAAATTAAAATTAATATTTATGATACTTACCCTATCTCAAATGTTATAAATATATTCATAGTAAGTCACTGATTGAAGACAACGTTGTGGGTAAACGATTTTTTTATGAATACAATCGATATGCTTCCTTATCCGAATGTTCTGTGGGTTTTTTGCTGGCTAGAATGCCACATTTTCCGGGAGTATATGACCACGATGTGATACAACTTCCAAGAAGAAGTTAATTGTCCAGGTAAAACTGATCAAATGCAGCATCTCTGCGAGAAGTTTTCTGTCACTCGAATTAAATCCTTCGCCTAACTTAATTTCTATTTGCCTAAATAAAACGCGTTTTAACATTAATTAACCGATATTCCTATCTTGCCGCCCACGAACAGCAATGTGAAGATAAATCTAATAATTATTAAAGGTCATTTGATATTGAATGCAAAATGCAAAATACAAACTGGAACGAGTTACTTGAACAGTTTAATTGGCAGCCTAGTCAAGTCCAGCTGATTATTTTCCTGCCACGTAACAAATTTATTTTTTTATTCTTTGTGAATAACTTGTATAATAGGTTTGTGCAATATTTTGAATATCTTCTTGAAGAAAATGTAGATAAATTATCGACATAAACCTTTGTCAATACATCTCATTGGAAATTATGTATAAAATACTAGACATTTAAATGGACGTTAACTGCTGTGGTAGGCAGGGAAAATATAATTCAAAGCAACGTTTGAAGCGCTATAATTTTATTTATACAAATCATTTGTGCTACATTTGTCGTCATCAGAATGAAGGAAGGTAAAATATCCGTTTGATATTATTCGACAGCTGGCCCTCTAGAAGTATATATTAATTTCCAGTAAAAGTATATTATGAGTTAAAAAGTCCCTGTACATTTGGTGTTAATATCTACCGTTGAGCAGTCAATCAATATTTTTAATGTATTCATTTTAGCATGAGACTGAGTAAGCCATCAATAGAGCTGGAAGAATTGTTCTCATGCAATAAGATGAAAATTGGGTTGTGTCTTTCGCACCTAATTTACGCAATAAAGATGATTCCACTTCAGTCCCAGCGCAAGAGTGACCAAGCCGAGTATTTTTATAACGTAATTTTGACTAGGGTTGCAGAAAAAGCCTTTCCAAACTAAAGATATATAAACGCTGTTTAGCTTATTCTCGGTTTCACGTAGACCTCTGATTCTGAGAGTTATTAATATGTATGTGCAAATTGTTAGCATACACTGCAACGCATGTAATGTAATGGCATTACTTGAAAAATAATAATTTTGACACTGAGATAAACTATGCCAATCTTGTTAATGCCAAATATTTCATCGCCAAACTTAGTTAATAATTCGCGAGGAAATATATGTATAACCGTCATCAGTCCCTTCTATCGCGTATTTAGGCTTACCCTTGTCGAGTTAAGCGTAATTACCTAACACCACATTTCACATTTCTGCTTTTCACACGCTTATTTATTAGCAACTGGTCTATGTACCGTTTTGCTCATCTAGTAAATTAATTTTGCATAATAGTTATTCATTTATTATTAATCTTTGATGCTCAGCTTTTACCTCCGACATTCTTTTAATACATCTCCTGCCTAAGTCTTGCGATTCTGCAGGTGAACTCGCTGACATTCATTGCCAAAATTAGAAACATTGGTGTGTTCTCAAACTTAAGTGTGAGCAAAGTAACATATTCATCACTTCTAGACAAATTTGATCTCTTATTGAGGCAATAAAGCGTTGATGCGGATATGCTTAGTGAATGACAGAAAGATAATATTTGACAAGTCACTGTGTTTTGTGTTAGCATCAATTTAGTCCACCAAGTTTCTGAAGAAAACGCGGCCACACAAATTTAGATTCGGCAAGCAAAAGCGCCATACGGTTTTGTTTCATGATTGATCAATGTAGAAAAGATTACTCTAGAGTTCAATTCAAATTTTAATGATTTCCTAATAAATATGGGTCATTTATCTACACAACTTAGCATTAAGTTCATTCGTGAAAGTAAGGTTTGCGGTAAGCATGACATCATTCATTTCAATATATAACAGTTAAATACTGTTTGTTGCGAAGACCTAATATATATGCAAGTATGTATTAGGTGCTGCGAACCTAGTAACAAATTAGTTCAATTATGAGTAGAAGGGATAAAACTAAAGACACTATAAACGAAAGTATAATTCATGCACATCTGTTTCTGTGCTTACTGGCGACTCATACTAGTAGAGCAGGTTTTCCGCCCCAACCACTACATATATTTAGGGCAGGAAGAATGTGTGATAATAGATCTATTACAATATAAATATATATATATATATATTTTTATATATATATATATATATATATATATATTATATAGCGTGAGTAAGCGTTGAAGTCGCATTGTCGTAGACTTTATATGATGTTAGCTTCACGATTGCAGGTTTACACATTCGTCTAGGAGATTGTACCGTCCTATTATCCCACATTCTCAACCGAAATATATAGTGGTTAATAGGCGTAATACCGGCTCCTACTGATGAGTCGCCAGTAAGCACGAAACGAATACGCATGAGATTATACTTTCCGGTCGTGCTGTCTTTGGTTTATCCTTCTGATCACAAATAAACTAATTTCTTACTAGGTTCGCAACACCTAATACATACTAGTATAAACAGATCATTGTATAAGATAGCAAAAGCAACTTATCAGAAATACCGGATTCATCATCATTGCGACCTCTCCACGTACTGTCATGAATATTACTGTGGATACGGCTCGAACTGTGGCACATTTGCCTTGGAGCCTTCCACGCACTATACACACTTGTAGTTATAAACTAACTTATGTTGTTCTGATTATTGTATGCTAATAGTTTTGTAAATAATTTCATTTGCGGCAACCATAATGCTTGGATGAATGTGAACTCTAAAAATCTGTTTTAAAGACTTTCTTTAAGCGAATCGTCTGGTTTATTATCTTTATTATTTTCCATGCGATGGGAATTCGGTTTTTGATCAGCTTATATGTGCCAGTTATATAATTTCATTAGTTGATAAAATAAAACATTTCAAATATCTAGAAACAAATATTTAATGGAATTATCGTTTATTTATATTAAATTATTTTAGCCAATGATTTCTAGATATAAATTTTTGGAAAAGTAAACCCATAGGACATATAAGATAATTAAATGTGCTTTCTATTTCTAACGATCTAATTTATTATACAACATGGTAAGGTACAATATAAAGAATATATTTTCATATATAAAAATAATGACAAGCGTGAATTATATTTATGTACGATGCCTTTATAACCTAAGCATACGAAAAATAGCATATGTTTCTCTTTTTAGTATAGGTAAGAATGTATGTATCCGCGGATCCAAACCTAGCGCACTTGATTTCAGGTTTTGTAACTCATTATCTATTCCACAGAAGTCATGCATAGCATGCATTTTGCAGTTTTATGCCTTGTAAACGGTCTAACCTTTATGAGTGTTCGTAATAGATATTACTTTTTGCGTAGAAGACGAAACTGACCAGCCCCAATCTGTCGGTATACATTACAGAATTTGTCACCAGGAGAAGTGATATTTAACTAAAATATGTCAATATTCTGTTGTATCGTTACATTTTTCGAACAAGAGTACACGTTTTACTAATGAAAGTGTTTCCATTTTTTCTGCATGTATATTTTGTTATTAGATACCTAACTTAATAAAATAACAGAATTTCAATTCAATCATATTTGTATTTTAGTAAATGTGTAATTTTCCGAAATAGGTAAACTTTGTTAAATATATTATAGTTAGCAAGTTAAATTTAACCTATTTATTATGAAAATTTAGATGTTTTTTGATTACTTTCCTTCAGTAATAATATTTTTAACTTTGTCTAATCACCATCAATTATAGAGAAATTTTCCCACTATGAATAACGCATAGTAAAGTCAAACTAAAACAAAATTAGTTGGAACAAAAGAAAATGAACTAAAAACAAGTGAAACTTTCATGACAATTATATTCTATATGAATTTACAATAAAATCTTGATGAATGACGCATTTGTATATTCGAATTTGCTCAAACAAAAGTAAGTTCCCGTGGCCGGTTCACTTATATGCATGAAAAATAGGATTTACAAATCGCGAGTACGTAATCCAAAACTTGGTCACATTTTTATCTACTATATTATTTGTTATCACAAATATTATCAAATATTGTCTATTTCTATATCTTTATTCAAATTCAGAACCAATAATGCTCACATAGATTAGCCTTTCTTTTGACATTAAGCTCCATTTTGCCATCCTCGGTCTGTCATTATTAAACGATTGCCATACCACCTAGTGAAATAATGTTGAATTAATGTAAAATGGCAGGATTTTTATTGTTTTTGTGCTCTTAATATTATCTATACTGTAAATGAAATAGCTAGTTCGCACTCATCAAATATTTAACCGACTTGCCGTGGTTGGAACTTAAATTAGAACGCATTTGCTACCGAGTTTTCATATTATTAAAAACTGTATGAAGTACATTGTTCTGAAGCCAATGAGCTTTTGTTCGTGCCCCGACCACATAAATTCTTGCAATTGCATGGCATGAGTCAAATAAGACGAATCTGGTCTACATTGGAGATTGAATTTTCTTTATAATGTAAATATTTGTTTATTTTAACTTGATTTATACCATTAATTTTCTGCTTTTATATTATTATTCTGTGTAATTTCCGCGCCTCTTCCATAATTAGAAATGGTGAAAGTTTAATTGGAAGCTTAGATTGAGAATAACGCCGAATTGAATCCATTTGAAGGAAAGTCCACCCAGAAACTTAAGTTGGTAGTTATCTCAAAATTGCAAGCCATGCGCTGCTATGTTGGCTTAGTAAACAAGTCGCAAGACAGGCAATTGCCCTCTGATTTAAATCTCCGCGGCTGTGTAATTAAAAAGGAGAAAACTGGACTAAATGTTGAATTATTTTGCCTTATTATGGTTAGTTTAATTTATAATAATAACATAAATAAGATGCTCATTGTGTAGGGTCAGCCTCCAAATAAATCAATGCGTCTTATGGTTCCCAATAAAACAAACATCTGCACAGAAAAATTACAAAGACTGGCATAACTTAAATGTTTTGCTACTTAGCTCATTGTCTTTGTCACGCAAATGAATAGAATAACAAAAGAAATCTTGGCTACGCAAAATTTAACTGAAACTTTTGCGTGAATCGATTGGATCTTAATAAAATACTGCTATCGCGAGCATTAATAATAAAAGATCTTCTAATTGTTGTAACATTATATCGTCAACAATACTCGCAAAGTTACTACTACTTCAATTCAATATACTAGACATAAAACCGACAAAAATTGTTTCGATCACGTAATTTGGTAAACTGAGTAGTAAACGCATAGCGTGTACTTATAATGAGCATTTTGCTATCGAGTTGACAAATTTAAATAGAAAAGACTCATCGAAAAAATCAGTTAATTTTCTAATCAGATTCTAATTAGCAGAATACAATATAATGAACACAAATAATCAACAGCTTCAACTATGCTAAATCTACCCTCATAAGTTAAATATTAAATGATCATTATTAGTAATAAGATCATAAGTAAACTATATCATATATATAAATATATATATATATATATATATATATATATATATATATATATATATATAAATCTTATTTACCAGTATCCACAGCCATTGTCTCTATCGTAATATTTTCGCTCATCTAATCACAACGGTAAATTTTTCGTAACCCTCTTAACTACGTCTGTCCTTGTTTTGCATAATTTAGATTACCTCTTTTGCGTAACGCCATAAAAGAATGACATACCACATAGTGTTACGCGAAAGAATTAGTCTAAATTGCGCAAAAAACCTTACATAGCTACGAGGGTAAAAATTACGTCACTTGTACATTTCGGATTGAATGAGCTGAATATATATATATATATATATATATATATATATATATATATATATATATATATATAGATTACCTACTGAGCAAAATGTCTTTCTGGCCTAAGGCAATGTGTTTAGTTTATAATGACAAATTAATAAATAAGCAAAATCCTGCCAACAACTTTCAATTTAATATCACTTCCACAGTTGGAATAGATTGTGCTCTATAATTGAAGTTTATGCATGGCTAATTGGAAATTTAGCTCGATCGAGATACCAAGTATTCCCACGTTAAAGAAAACAATAACGATTAACATTATTATTTAGTATAAAATTGTGTAAACTATTTGTTATGATTGGCGCAGTTAAAGCAATCCCAGAATTCAATACAACCTGGGCGAATTCATATTCGGCAAATGCAGCCTAGTACATAAAAATTCTCTAATAGGAACAAATAGTTTTTTCTGAATGAATGGCTTCGGCTACCTCGGGCAATACTTAATTTATAATAGAAAAAATATATAATCAAAATATTACCTCAAATCCATAATATATATATATATATATATATATATATATATATATATGAGTTAAATAGTTATGGCAGGATATCAGTTATGTACGTTGGTAATTATAAAGCAAGCATTGACTAAGGTCGCCACACCAATATATCCATTTTATGAACTCGTAAAGGACTATCCAAAATTTGATGTGAATGCGGCTCAAACCGGGTTACATTTGTTTCCGTGCGAATTTTATCCAGTGCGCTAAACTTGCTAGATACTACACACTATTTTTAGTTATAATCTGACTTATTTTTTGGATATATATTTATATACATACATAAGAACGTTGACTTACTGTCAATGTCTTTGCTTTTATTAATATACGCGATTTCTTTGAGAATAATAAAGTGGTTAACTAAAGAGAATTATTCTGGCAGATAATATTTAAAACATTGTTGAAATACTGCTGATATCAAATTTACGAATATTGCAAAAATTATAATAGTTACGCTGCATATGGATTATGATACCAGTTGATTAATGTGGCTGTTAAGGTACTCTTGGTACATCCTGAGTAGTTAAAAGTTGTATTTCTAGACTCTGGTAGATGGCTGGATGCCACGTGGCTGCTTGACAGGTAGCTGTATCTGCGCTCATACAGTTTACTTAAGCTGCTTGCCACAATGTTCTGAAATATCTTTGAAAATCAACTGAAGAATTATATATTACGTACATTATAAGATTCGTACGACTTTGCTAAAGAAATCAATCAAATCAGATTTGATTTTTATAATTGAAAAATTCAATTTTACTTCAATCTAACTTTTATTAAATGGATGTTATTCAGCTGTGACTGCAATACACCAATAAATATCACACAATCTGTATTAAAGTTACACAATTTAGAATTTAACAAAATAAAATTATTAAAAATAAGACGCTAAATATGCATAATTTTAAAGTATGATTAAAATTACCACTATGGATGCGAGAAACCCAGTAAACTTTTCCAAAACCAACAAAGAAATTTCACTAATATCTACCTACTATGGCAACGCGTTTGTGACGCAGACTTTTGGCATACAGGTAGCAAGCCATTTAGAAAAAAGATGACAATAATACAGATTCAATTTGTTTTCTGGGCAAATTTTATACTTAAAAAGAAGCCTTCATATTATAACCCAGGTCTTGCAAACAAATTATTCGATGACTTGCTACTACAATTGAAATACAATTATGAATAAGGTGTTGCAAACCTAGCTACTAATTGGTTCAAATTCTACCAGAAGTCTACTTCAAAGGTATTTTCAAAATTTATGAACTCATATACACCCGAATTTAGTGTTAACTGGTGACGCATCTTAGGAGCCTGCTTCAAGATTATAACCTGCGAAGTGATTGCTCAAGAAATGTGTATCAATTGGACTAATCAATTTCATATATTTATGTGTGTTCAGACTGTAGTAAATTCAACATTACCCACGGTTATCCAGCCTTGCTATACAGAAATCAACTCAATATAAATACTATTTAACATACCTGTAAAATTTACAAACAATTACTTGCCTAAATAAATTGGCTAAATTTAACCATAAATAGGAAAATTAACAATTCTGGCACCATCTTCAACAGCAAAGCCTTATACTCCTATTGCCATCGGTATCATTATTTATATTTCGTGTTAATTTTGATATAATTAAATAAAATATCATAATTATGTATTTTAGTACACTTTTCATGTGAAAAAAGCAATAGAAATATTCTGAGATAATGAATACGTTTCTTTCGCATATTCTCATCAAGTATCTACAATTGAACTATTGAATATATATATATATATATATATATATATATATATTGATAGGCCAAAATAACTGAAAATAAATACGAGTAGAAAATTTGAAATAAAGAAATAAATAATCAATTGCTTGAAATGCCCCCACTCAAGCTCAATTCCAGAATATGCCCTTTTTGCTTGCCATAGTCCTGCTACAGTTACTACATTCACAAAAATTTTGTTTGTGGCTAACTCATTTCTATCATCGCATTCAGTAATTATCTCGGCATAACTGCAGTTATAATATAGTTCAACGCAACAAAGTATATATAATTAATTATTAAAACTTCTGTCATGGCATGAAATACAGCTCAGAATATCTTCGATATCTAATTTTGGTGTTATATATATATATATATCTTTCTGATTGCTCAGTAAAGGTAATCAATCTCAAATTTTGGAAAAATTATTCACGATATCGGCCATTTTCCGCTCCCGCACCTCCCTTTAAACAGATATTTGAAATATGTTGCCATTCCAACATCAAATAACAGGGGAAAATTGCATTTAATAGTTTTTGTATGTTTTCAAGCATTTCTAGTTATCATGTAATAAATTTATTAAACGTACGCAATGTAAGTCATTTACGGAAATGAATAGGCAAATACGTTTTAGCCTACACTGATATTAATTCATTCATGATTGATAAAAATGTGGCGTGAATAGAAATAAAATTGGATAAGTTGGTAAAACGGGTCTCTTAGGCGTATCTTAAAATTATTACGGCATGTAATTAATTGCAAAGCCTTTTGTCTCATTTATGCAACATAATAGTTGTTTATAAAGAAATATACACAAAGATTTGATCTGATTTAGCGTACATAGCAAATAAATGTTTTTTATTGGAAAGTGTTCCATAGCATAAATAAATTTAAAAAAAATGAAACATCTTGCATCATATTAAATTGCGCAATTCAAAATACGTAAAATGTCAATTTAAACAAATATTTTAAGGTGGCTAACATAGAAAAGTCATTTAAAATCTGGATATTAAATTATAGTAGAAAGAATAAACAATCCAGAGTCATTTAATGGCAGAAATACTATTATTTTAGTTATTTTATGTTCGAAGACGAAGCATCAATTACATATGCAAGACAAGAATTATAATTGGTAGGGATTCAGCTATCTTAGAAGAAGAGGATAAAATAATAGCATGATTGGATTCCAGATAAAAATGGATGTAACATTTGATAATTTAGGCGTTATAAATCTATAGTCAACTGGCAATGATGTTTACACGATTTGTACACTTAGTATCAAATTAATTGATACTATTCAAATACATCGGTAGTTAAACTATATGGAATTTTTGGACACGTTAAACTTCAATTTATTTATCTTGTTAGAACTTCCTTTTTCTGTCTCCGGTATTTCATTCAATGATGGACAAATTATATTATATTACGCTGGCTTATTTTTGCCTCGGTGTTTTGAATACACACGTTGTAAGGGTACATGCTTTGCGTAGATCGAACATGGCTGCATGTCACGAACAATTTTTTGCTTGATAGTTATATTTCTATAGATCTATAAAATGGTTTTTGTATTTTTAATTGCAACTGCTTTTATGTGCTTGTTTTCCTCATATTCAAATTCATATAGTGCCTATTGACTGTCTTCCGAATTTTAGGGTTAATGAGCTGATAATGTTGACAGTCATTGTTGTTTATCTTTGTGTTTTTCTATTTCATTCCTGTTGTAATTCTTTCTTGCATAAGCAGATTGGACATCATATAGAAATAAAAATAATCTCTAATAACTATAAAGTTTACTGACAAATTGAGTGCAGGAGTATAATGTAAATGTATATATATATATATATATATATATATATATATATATATATATATATATATATATATATATATATATATATATATAATCATAGTACAATTTCCTTGTGCACAAAGAAAAGGAAATGTTTTTAGATACCGGCACAGTTTCTTTTTTTATATTCTTCTCAACTATCTACAAATGAACATATATATATATATATATATATATATATATATATATATATATATATATATATATATATATATATATATATATATATATATATGTATAAATGAAACGCTATAAAATGATAAATGTAAACATGGAGAAAGTGAAATAAGGGAACAACCAATCAATTTCCTGCATCACCTTCAGAAGACGCAAAAAATCTGACAGATGATAACAATTTTTTAATGAAACATCGGTTGCGCGGGCGGTGACGACTATTATTTAAGTCAAGGTTGCGATCGTAAAATAAATACCAACCAAATTGTATGCATCCTTATATTAGAATAAACTAAGCGTTGTATAACTTAGAAATGGTAATTCAAACAGTAGACCAATTCAGTCTTTATTGCGAATTCTTCACGTACTGTTACGAATTGACCATGGGCAGGGCTCGAATAGAACCACCCTGCTTCGGGGACTGTCTATAACCATTGAGCCACACTGCTGCACTTTATGCATAATTTCCGATATATTTTATCTAACTTATTGAGGCGTAGATGTGCCCAAGTTCGGCAGTATGTGAAATGTTCCGAATAAGTACAAAACCTGTCAGCGTATAATAAAATGTTTAGTTTTTATGAAAATATATGTTTATTTATATATATATATATATATATATATATATGTTCAATCTTTCACTCATTTGAATCCTGGGTTTTCAAGTGATTAGATGGTTGATTATTAGTTTGACCTTCATTATTATTTATATTTATTGATTATGATTAATTGTAGGTTGATTTTTGACTGCATTTGTGTATTTGTCTGTGTGCGAGTATGGGTTATTCAAATTGTTTTGCAAAGTGATTTTTAGGATCTGGTTATACTTGTAATAATGGAACGCATTTTGTCCAGGTGCTCACTTTTTTTACTATTACGTGTACAAATAACTTTTCCTTGTATCTTGTATTTCATTTCGCCTTCTACTTTAGTTTCATTTTGTCCCCTAGGTATGTATATATATATATATATATATATATATATATATATATATATATATATATATATATATATATATATATAAATTATATATACATATATATATTCAATTGACTTCGATAGAAGAATTTTGATTTAAAAAATTTTGTCGAGAAAAAATAAAATTTGCATCAGGTAGCGAGCTAAATTTATCAAAGAGACCGGTTTCTTTCTTATTAGTATGTCTTCAAGTGCTGCGTATGGGACTCGAACGAAATCGTAATTGCGTCAAAGTTTTGGATTCTATCCACAGTGTTACCCGTGCCAAAAACCATGCGAAATTTAAGTAATTTTTCAACGTATGCTCTAATTTAGCCTTTCACTCAGGTGGAATTTGTTTTAAGTCTTTCAGGACCATAATTGCTAACTAGTCATTCGCTTCTTGTCTTTAAACAATGACTGCTCGTGACATTTGGTAATAATGTCCAAATGAAGTCTAGTACCAAGATTTTTATTATATATGTATATATATTTTTTTCTTCTTCTTTTTTAAAGTAGAAATTGTAGCAAATAGTAAAGACAACTTATCCAGTAGACCGGTTTCGTCCTTATTTGGAACTTATAAAGTAATTTGCAAACCTAAATTGTCTTTGTTACCTGTGCTGTTGTTTTTCGGACAAATCACATCAATTAACATTTAGTTTGACTAAGAACACAACAATAAAAGTCATTCTTATGTTCCGTAGCAAAATTGCGGAAGTCCGATAGATACTTTACTCATCTATAGGACGGAAAACAGCACCACTAGTTTTACATTGCAATAAGCGTCATTTTTTATGGGAAACATCGCAAAAATGGATAGAAATGGTGATGATGAAGTTCATTGGACTCGAAGGCATCTAGTTCATTCCCAAACCATAGATGATGTGCTCAAAATCATGATCCGTCTACTAGTTCGGTTTCATCATTATGGGATAATTCATGCTAATAAGCTGAATTATTGCGGCCAGTAGACGCGTTTCATTTTCTGGCTTATTTATAGCAGCAATATATTTTAGCATTTGATGCAAACATAAATCTAGATATGTTCATACATAAATAAAATAGGGAGTGTGTTTATTATTGAAAATGGAAAACATATTTCAAGAAAACAAATTAACACATAATAACATCTTTTATTTAAATCCCTATCGATTTTCATTGGATTCCGTGACTTAAAACACAAGATGTTTCGTATTTTACTTGTACTTATTTGCAATAACAAGCCGACGCATTGTAGATAGTTGTTTATTGGTTTGTGACTGTGCTTTCGGTATGTGACTTTGCGCCTGTAGACGCCATTTATTGTTTATAAAGTAATGATATGTTATACCTAATTATACTTGAATCGACGAAATAAGATTCGATCAGATTTTCGCTTATAATTATTTTATCTCAAATGGCGTGTTCAGATTTTGCTAATGAACAATTACCTGAAGCAGTTTGTAGATGTCAACATCAAACAAAATTTTACTCGTATTAAAAAAGGCACCAAAAAGCATTTAGCTAAAATTGCCATAGATATACAAACTATCCGCCTCAGAGATTGTGCGTTGGTGAAATTGAATAAATCAGATAAATTTTCCTATTGCACAAGTTTATATCACCCTCCACACACTCAAAATCATGAGACTTGTTGCCACGGATTTATTCCCAATATTTTTTTCAAATCCTATCTAATTTAACAATTTGCATGAATTTGTGTTATAATAAACATAGGAGTGACGTAAAAGCATATTATCAACAAAATCCGCCAAAAGGTGCTGCATAAGTTGATTTTGAAATGACTGAATTCGTCAGGTAAAAAACAAACTTTGAAGCATATAATTTAATTGTAGTGCCCAGAATATTCATTGTATTTCTAAATTCTTCGTAAAACTAATGCAGCCATATGCGGCCCCTTATTCTAAACTTCATGCACTCGGCCTAAACATTTAAAAGTAGCTAGAAATATATTGTTATCAACTGGCCACCAACCACGGAAATCAATAAAATTATTCTAGTATAACAGTTATCTCGTGCATGCATTTAAAAAAATAAGAAAGTTTCAGAGGGACAGGAAACAAACTGAAACAAAAATAGCTGTGCGAATATTATCACCATGTGTACTAACAACTCTTAGAATTGCACTAACAATGAAATCTGCGCAACCTGTTTTTTTCTAAGTGTCCAAAACACAACTCATAAACTATGGTGTACAGTAGTAAAGAAAAGAAAATACATTTGTATTCAAATGAGACAAAATTACGATGTATTGAGGAAAACTCAAGCCTTCTCTACAAGAATAATTTGATGTTAGATATTGTATAGTTCCACGGTAAAAATAAATCCTATTCAAATACAGACAAAGAAAGACTGACAAGCAATAACTTTAGTACATTGTTGTGTAAAGGTTGCGGCAGGGCAGCGCAATGGAATGAATAATATACTCATAAGGTAATGTGCCAGAATTCGAGCGCAGGTCCCTTGTAATTCTGGAGTGCACTTTATCAGCTACCAACACGGAAGAATCCAGACTGTTTGATGAATGGTCTTTGCTTTCTTTTGTATGTTTAGGTTTTACCGATCACATATGTATCCGTATAAGCAAATAATTTATTCTTAGCTTTGAATGAACTTAATTTAGTCAATGTTATGTTATATTATGTCTTATATTCACAATATTTTAATTTTTAATGACATATTTGTATCAGTGAAATTTCAAAATGTATTTATTTTCTGTATATGAAATTTGATATTCGCTCATGTTCCCAAAAGATTTATATAAATGTTGAGATTTGGCTTTTATTGATAGAAAATTGTAATGATAATTGCTTTCTTTCATTTTTAAATAAAGCTTTTTAACTTAAAAACCTACATATAAAAGAAGCTTTGGAGTTTTCATAATTAAAAGCCAGAAATAACATTAAACAAAAAACCCCGTACACGAAATATTGATATACCGCATCAATTATACACGTTATACATTGCTCAATAACAAAAGAAAGACCAATTGTAAATAAAGCAATTTATTTCGGCATGTTTATTGAAAAGCGAATGCTTGTTTGTAAATATTTCCTTCTCATTAAACCGCTCGCAAATGAATGAAATATTTAACCAAATGCGGTAAATGACGATAAGTGTATTGAGTTTAAGTTGAGTCACAATAGCAAACATAGGTAGCATTTATTTCATACTGCCTAAGTCTACGTAAGATCCATGAAATCCATCATAGTTTTTCAAATAGTTCCTAGCTGGATATTTCGGGCATTAACTATGAAATTTTAACTGATATACAACAGACAGAAATCGTAATTTTTTTAGAGATCAAAATGTGTTAACATGATTTGCTGATGTTGATCAAATTTAAAGATCGTTTCTGCAAAAATCATAGAAGAACTTGCAATGGGTTAGCTTAAGCAAAAAAGATATATATGCTTAAGTTGGAGTGAACAACAGGTCTAACAAGAATTACGAATTTGTCAATTGTCTCATATTATTCGACAAAATAAATAGATGGCATAGGATGTAGTGCCATCTTGTATTGACAAGTTTCCTCCTAGTCATAATTTCAAGCGAATTTAATATTACAATCTTCTTTCATGCTGTTTAATGGTTTATTCTCCTGGTCAAATTCTAACATACTAGTTACAAATTAAATGTCTATTCAACATATGCATTAATATTATTTTTCTGAAAACAAGAATACATTAGTCATAATTAATAATTTTTGCAGAACCGAATATGTTGTTATAGCTTCCTTATAATTTATTACTCATTGTTATTAGCCTAAAGTCTCAATTATACGCTGATTTGGCTCGCCAGTTATGTTTAATGTAGATGATAGATTCAAGTAGTAATTGTTATCAAGTGCAAATCTCCCAAGTGCATCTCTAGAACTGGAAATACTATCAAAATATCGATTTTTTGTCTTGGCTGTTTTTCATCTAGATCTGCCTCCTTTGCCAATAGAATAGAGTAAATCAAGTTTTTTGCCAACTGGCAGCAAACCATCATAATAAACGAATTTCAATTTATAAACGTTCTTTGATATTTATACTTTTTCCCATATCATGTTGCACAGCGCGCATTTCTGCAAAATGGAAGTTTACTTTATGCCTACTGTAGTCCATACTTACTTGATAATGCGCATTTCTTTTCTTGGTCGGTTGCTTTGTATGAAAATATGTAACAGAATATTAACTAAATCAATTATTAATTTTAAATCGTCTTGCATTTAACACGCTTCTGATTTCCTTTCACGTTTATGCCAATTATTGTTATATTTTTTAAATAACCTATGTGCTAATTGTTTTTTCCCCATATAGAAAAGGAAATTTGTAATGCCTGGGCATTTTTATTAAAATTTTCTACACCTAAAATGGCCTGAATATAAGCCATATAAGTAGTGCCAATCAACGCTATATCCGGTAGATTAGACAGTTTTACATTTTTATTGATTGAATTTGAGCTTAAAGGCGTGTAAATGAATTACAGGTACAGTGTTTTCTAATATAAAAAAGAATAATAATTTCGTATGTTTATGTCGATTTCATAATTCTTATTTGCATTATAATATTTACGTGATATCCAAATTATGTTAGTTTCCTTTAAATAATGTTAACTGAATTTGATAAAATCATAATTTTGGTCTTATAATAAACTTTTGTCCCGTTATTAGCGTAACTTATGGTATAACGTTTGCTTGTCTGTCCTATATATGGCTCAAAATATGGTCATGTTAGGAAACTTATAAATTGGTTGTGTGCAGATATTTCTGTTGCCTTCCTTAAAAATTCTTATTGTGAATCTTGTAGTGTACAATCCGACA